>DWQT01003772.1:0-12045 GCA_018244895.1 Myscelus amystis hages | reverse complement strand
GTCTATACTTATGGGAAAATATAAAATTGGCTTACGATGTTTTGTAACGGATTGAGTATTAAGAGTAAAATATTTTCTTTTAATTATAGCTGAATGCTCGACTTACGACGACTGTCCATTCGACAAGACCTGCATCAACGGATACTGTCAAGACCCGTGCGCTATCGGCTCGCCATGCGGTCGCGACGCAGAATGTGAGCCCGTCGCTCACGCCGCCACCTGCCGCTGTCCCGCGGGCAGCCAAGGAGACCCGCGCCGCGCTTGTGTATCGGTTCAATGCCACTACAATGAAGACTGTAATGATGAGCAAATTTGCAATCGTCTCAACCGCGTCTGCCAGCCGGCGTGCTCAGATAACGCGTGCGCGCCCGGCGCCCTGTGCGCAGCGTCCAACCACCGACCCGTGTGCACGTGTCCACCCGGCCGCACCGGAGACCCATACCTCCGCGGTTGTACCGGCACACAACTCACGAACGAATGTACGGTGGACTCGGATTGCCATTCTCCTCTGGCGTGTGTGAATAGTCGTTGTACTGATCTTTGTCAGAGCAACCCTTGTGAAGTCGGCTTGTTGTGCAAGACCGTCGACATATTACCTCTGCGCGCTGTAGCGTGCGTATGCCCAGACGGTGGCCGCGTCGCTCCCGACAGCGGATGCCGATCCCCGCCGGAAGGAGAATGCACCGCCGATTCAGATTGCTCCAATACTCAAACTTGCCATCGCGGCAGTTGCGTAGACGCCTGCAGGGCTGCTCCTTGCGGACGGAACGCACTCTGCGAATCTATTGATCACGTACCGCGGTGCTCGTGCCCACCCGGTTATAACGGAAATCCAAGAGTAGAATGTAACACAGGTAAAATTAATTATTTTAAGACTACCATATATCACATCGAATTATTTGAAATCAAACTCAATTACTTATACTTATTATACAGAACCGCGTCAACCTACTGTGTGGGAGTGCTACAGCGATGACGAATGCAGCCCGGAACAGGCGTGTCGTGAGCGCATATGTACCAACCCGTGCGCGGACGCCTGCGGACTTGGCGCGCTGTGTCGCGCGATCGACCATAAGGCACAGTGCGACTGCCCGCGCGGCTACACGGGCGACGCGTTCGTGCGATGTTTACCTCGTAAGTATAAGTTCATATACATATATATAATAGATGTCTTTAAAAAATACAATAAACAATGAGAATACTACCAAGCCGCAATTAGTTCTTACAAAGAATTATTATATTTCAGCATCTGACAAGTCCGTCGTACCTGTTGGCTGCAAAGCAAACTCAGAATGTCCCTTATCTCAGGCTTGTATAAACCGAGCTTGCGCGAGTCCTTGCAACTGCGGCTCCAACGCTGAATGTTCTGTTATAAGACATCATCCGGTTTGCTACTGTGAGCGTGGATACTCAGGAGATCCGTACGTAGGATGTACAAAAGGTAAATATTAATAAAGCAAGGACACAATACCTTTGGACGTTATATTACTATTGAAGACTGCTCCTAATCTGCACGTCTACGTGACAAATAGGATAAATATAATAATGTGAACAATTATTTTATTTTTAGTTGGATGTACGACGGACAGTGAATGTACGGATAGCGACATGTGCTACAACGGCGCCTGCGTGAGCCCGTGCGTAGTGGAAGCCCCTTGCGCGATAAGTGCTCAGTGCTACGGTCAGTCACATCGCGCCAACTGCCGCTGTCCCGTTGGAACAATAGGAAGTCCATATACTAAATGCCAGGCATCGCAGTGTGAAGTAGATTCAGATTGTAACGACGATAGCGTTTGCATGAAAGGAGTTTGTCTTAATGCGTGTTCCATCGAAGGAGGCAACCCGTGTGCCAATAATGCAGAATGCTATGCTCGAAACCATGCGGCGGCTTGTAAATGTCCACCTACACTACCTATAGGTGACCCTCTGACGCAGTGTAAGAAAGTTGAAGTATTTGGCGAACCTGAATGTCATACAGACAGCGATTGTCCTAGTGGTCACGCTTGTCTTAGAGACGAATGCCGCGAGGCGTGCTCTGAATTGAAGCCATGTACTGGTAACTCTCGTTGCTCAGTGTCGGATAGTATACCATTCCGTACTCTGATCTGTCGCTGTCCCGAAGGATATGTACCCGAGGAAGGTGGTTCTTGTAAACCTACCCAGCTTCCACCCTTGAGCTGTTCAACCGATCAGGACTGCAATGACCAGGAATCCTGTGTAAATAGAATCTGTCGAAATCCGTGCAATTGTGGAGAAAATGCTGAATGCTTTGTTCGCGATCACAGACCTGTATGTTCCTGTCGCGAAGGTTTCGATGGTAACCCATACCGTGCATGTCGCACGGTCGGTTGCCGTTCGGATTCAGAGTGCGAATCGCAGCAAGCTTGTATTAACGGCAATTGCGTTAGCCCTTGCCTTTTGAATAGCACATGTGGACCAAATGCAGATTGTTACGTAGAGAGAAACCACCCACTTTGTCGTTGCCGTTCAGGATTTGAGGGTGATGCGTTCTATGGTTGCAATCCCGTCGAATGTAGATCTAATGGCGACTGTCCACAAGATAAACAATGCCATGCTCATAGATGCGTTAATCCCTGCTTAGGCAGAAACATATGTGGAAATAATGCTATCTGTCTAGTACGAAATCACATCGCAGTTTGCAAATGTGAGCGAGGCTTCACTGGGAGCCCTTACGTCGAATGCAGGCCGGAACTGATACCAGAATGTTACGTGGACGGCGATTGCCCGTCAAAATTAGCCTGTTTATCTTCGAAATGTGTAAATCCATGCACTGCTCTACAACCATGCGCCACGCCAGCGCAGTGCGAAGTGTCTCCGACGTTGCCAGTTCGCACAATGCTGTGCACCTGTCCGCCGGGCTACGTTAGCGGCGGCGGCGGCGTGTGCCGTCCGTCGACCCCGGTGATGGATGTTGCTTGCGAAATTGACAACGATTGCACAACAAATCATGCATGCGTCACATCCATTTGTAAAAATCCTTGCCAGTGCGGGCCAAATTCTGACTGTCAAATAAAAGAACATAAGCCTGTATGCGCTTGCAGACCGGGCTATATCGGCGATCCCCGCATCGGTTGTTACGATGTAATTTGTCAAGCTGATACACAATGTGCGGATGATGAATCGTGTATCAACAATCGCTGTATACCTGCCTGCTCAGTGGAACCCGACCTCTGTGGGAAATCTGCTGAATGTTACGGCGTAGAACATCGTGCTTCGTGCCGTTGTAAGATAGGTAGCATCGGTAATCCATCTGTTTCATGTACACCTATCGGTTGCCGAGCCAACACGGATTGTCCCATGGACAAATCTTGCATCAATTCTAAATGTGTGGAGCCATGCACGGCCGGAAGCTGTAACGAACCGGCTGAATGTAGAGTTCATCTTCACGAAATATACTGCGTGTGTCCCCCTGGCTACGAAAGCACTGAAAAAGGCTGTAACAAAACTGAACCGCGCTGTAACGCTGACATCGATTGTCCCTCGAACACGGCCTGTCTAAATGGAAAATGCATCAATCCCTGCTTAGAAAAGAAGCCGTGTGGTACTAACGCAGAGTGTACAATCGCAAACACACTTCCCGTCAGGACCATGATATGCGAATGTTTACCCGGTTACAGAGGAAACGCCCTCGTTGAATGTACCCCCTACAATCGTAAGTTGAACGCTAAAGTTTAAAAGCGGTCGCACACCGAAACAACTCGACTCCGACTCGACGAAAACAAAAATTTCATCTGTAATTTAAAGTATAATTTTCAATATTTCTCTATAAGCAATAGGAGACCACTCGTTGAATTGTGCAAATTAAATTATCATACACTTTAATACATATTTGATTGCTTCATGATGAAATGCCTTTCTTCAGTTAAGTTGGAGTCATATTGATACGGTCTGCGACGGCGATAAAGTGATCATTGTAATATATGTATGTTTTAATATTATAACTTACTTATTTTTTTACTTTTCAGCAACTACAACTATATGTGTTAAAGGGCAAGGTATAGACGTGAATGGCATTTGTGTCCCATGCCTCGAAGTCGACGGTCGCATAATAGACTCACGCGGGCGCTGCGTGTGCGACGCGACGCGGGAGTTGGTGCCACGCGGCGACGCGTGCGTCCCCATCGGCTGCCGCGCCGACACCGACTGCGACGACCGATTCGCCTGCATCAACGGCAAATGCGTTGACGCGTGCGAAGCCGAGCCTTGTGGCATGTACGCCACTTGCGACGCCACCGGACACCGCTCGCGTTGTACATGTATCACAGGCTACGTAGGCAATCCGAGACTCTATTGTAACGCCACCACCACTCCCGATAGCAATTACCGGACAGACTTCCCACTCCCAGACATGCAGGTACGATCTCGCTCAACTAAAATGCTTATAATTCACCTCGACTGTCTCCGTATAAAATAAATTAAATGAATAATTCGGTTCCTCATAGGTACATTGCTTAGCTGATGGCGTGCGCGTCAGTTTAAAAATCAAGGACTTCAACGGAGTGCTCTATGTAAAGGGCTACAGTAAAGACGAACGCTGTCGCCTGGTTGTTCAGACGCCGGAACATCAAGAGAGTCCCGTCGACTTCACAGTGCACTTCGGTGATTGTGGACTTGTGCATGTCAATGTATGTAGTGTGATATTATTAAATGAATTAATTTAAATAATGAACAAATTAATAATGAGTCAGTGAATAAATATAATGATATAAACGATTTTCAAATGACAAATATTATACAATAATTAATATGTAGTATATTTAGGGCTGTATTTTGACCTTTTGGACTTGGAAATTGTTCAAATGTTATAAAATATATTTCCGCGATGTATATTCACGACGTTACTTTCTCACTATCTTCATAAATATCAGAATTGCACTACATATTTCAACATTTATTTTCAGGGACTAGCCAGTTTCGTATTGGTTATGCAAAAGCATCCAAAACTTGTGACTACAAACGCTAAAGCATTCCACATCAAATGCATCTACCAAACTGGCGAGCAAAACGTTACATTGGCCTTCAACGTATCCATGCTGACGACGGCCGGCACCATCGCCAACACCGGCCCGCCGCCCACGTGCTCCATGCGGATCGTGTCCCGCAGCGGCGACGAAGTTAGCTCGGCGGAGATCGGAGAAAACCTCGTCCTTCAAGTTGACGTCCAACCTTCAAGTATGCGTCGAACACTTTTGGGTGTATGCGTTTAAAACTAATTATTAGTATTCTCTATCGATTAATATCACTTCATGACCTTTTTAGGTATCTACGGTGGTTTTGCCCGAAGCTGCATCGCGAAGACCAGCGAAGTATCTACTAATATAGAGAACGAGTACACGGTGACCGACGCGGACGGCTGCGCGACCGATGCGGCGATTTTCGGAGAATGGGAGCGGAGCGAAGACGGAAGCGCGCTTCGGGCCTCCTTCAACGCATTCAAGTTCCCGAGCAGCGACAACATACGCTTCCAATGTAACATACGAGTTTGCTTCGGAAAGTGTCAACCGGTAAGAAATAAACTTTAGTTCATTTTTTATTGTTATTGGTGTTCTTTTCTCACTTTCAACATTCTCAGGTCAACTGCCGCGGTTTCGACGCATTCGGGAAACGAAGAAAACGTTCGATCGACGGCGACGGCCCTCTTTTGGGCCAACTACGGGAGGAGGTGACCGTAGAGTCCAACCAGATCCTGACGCTGGAGCGACGTAACCCGTCGCAGATCGCCCGCCAGCGCGACGGCTCGGGCGGCGCGGCGGGCGCGGCGGGCGCGGCGGGCTCCGCGGCCGGCGACGTGTGCGTGTCGGCCGCCGGGTTGGCCGTGGCGCTGGCGCTGACGGCGCTGCTGGCCCTGGTGGCCGTGGCGGCGGCGGTGGCGTGCTGGCTGGTGGCGTGGCGCCGCGCGCGCCCGCCGCCCGCGCCGCTGCCGCACCCGCCCGACTTCCCCAACCCGCTGTTCCAGCGCTAAGCTCCTAGTCCGCGCCCCGCTCCTCCGCCGGCGCCGCGCGGTGACGGCTTCTCTCTGTGGGTTCCAGCGTGCCGCCGGAGGACCGCCGGGCGAGGGCGCCGCGAGCGCCCCCTCGATTGCGCTCGTTGCGCCCTACTTAGTTTACTTTTATATATTTTTAATTTTATTTTTTTATTAACGTGGACTCAACGCCTCCTTTCGAACTTTGTGATATGCATTATATAAATATTCGAATTCACTTAACTATTTGTAAAATAATTATTGACTCTAGTATGTAAGCAAGTAAAATAATAATAATATATTGTTATTTTATTTTTTATCCTCCTATAAAATTTAATTTCGAAAACATTATTTCGTGTATACCTAAAAACTTTGTACCAAAGAAAAAATAATCGGAAGAACAAGTATTTTTATTAATTGACGAGAGCAGCAAACAAGCGGGAACGGTCGTAAGTGGGCACTGCCGTCAGAATCAAGGGAAGGAAGGAAGACTCGAGGGAATAGAAGATGATGTATGTACTTATATGTGAAAATGTCAATAGTAGGACCTTCATGATTGAACTTGAAATTTTTTCCAACATTTTCCTCACACACCCGAAATAGGAGACTGAAGCCCAAACCACGCTATCAACGCTATTGAAAAAATACTTTACAATTGTAATATGCATTGCATATTAGCATTCCTGAAAAAATTCTGAAGTTAACATAGATAATTACTTTTTTAGAAAAAATACTGTTTAAGACGCTTAAAATTGCACTTAGCATGACCGTGAAGCACAAAGAAATTAAATGACTATTAATAACGAATAACCAACAGATCTTTCGAAATAATCTCCACGGAGCACGTGCGAAACGTTAATAGCCAGATCTTTATGATAAATTAAATTACTTCATAAACGTGTCATTTGGGTCGTGCCTTTGTAATCAGCACAGCTTATGGAAGGAACCTATCAATAATTGCAAATACGAAGGTGGTAATAATAAGTAAACGACTAACAAATTAGCAAATCGTCCACTAGGAGGGGTACGTGAAGGCTTTGGCTAAAGAATATACATACTTATAAGCTGCGTTCGTGATCTACCATCAATCGTCGTATACGAAACCGTTTAGTATAGAGCGACATTACAGTGATACTAGATGTCCCGTTTAGTAGCAGCTAAAAACAAATATGACCTCATTAAGTAAGTTTTATTTTTACGTTTAATATGTTTTTCGATATCGGATTAAATTTTAGTGTGCTAATTATATAAGGAAAAAAAATTGATACGAAAAAAAATGTAGTTGCAACCAACAAAAGATGTGTTTTTTTAAAGTTCTTTATCATCGTGAAATTTTGTTATTTTTGTATAATATCTAATATGTGTATTTTTGTTAATATATAACATAAGATACAGGTAATATGATAATACAGGTAGTATATAATATAAGATACAGGTATTTAAGATATTTAAGGAACGATTTATGTGAGTTCAAATTACCAGTCCAGCTCGATTGAACGGCGATTGAAGATACTAAGGCTATCCTACCCCCAGCACCTACTGTACTATGCCAAATTACTTATTTTGATATTGTAGTAAATTTTATACCGTAGTGCAGTAGATACCCTTCTTTATTCGGTTTTTTTTTAAACATTTTTAAAGCAACCAAGATGCTTCTCACGTGGCATCAGAAGGATCCTTACTTCAATATCAGACACCCGAAATAAAAGATTTTAGCAATTTAACAATATTTATGAGAGGTTATTGTTTTCTAACCGAACATGGAAATATCATTTGTATTTATCTAAAGTCTAAAAAAAGTCTTTCGAACTATTAAGTATGCCGTTATAAAAACAACAGCTCTACATTTTAAACGTCTATACTTTTGTATTTAAAAATTCTTAAATAGTTAAAATAATTAGTTTAAATGCTGCTATTTTGTCCAATATTATCGTCTAAGCCATTATACTTGATGGACGGTGCATTGCAGCTCGCAATGCGACAAACGCAGCTTCAGCAAATAATTTACAAACCTCTACAAACTTAAAAACATTATGACTTTAAGACTGTATGTGACATATTGATGAATTATATCCGCGAAAAGAGTGTTAAATATTATTTCAGAAACACGCAAATCGTTTAGTCACATGTTGACACTTGGATAGGACACTTTTCCTTTAAACTTATTTGTGAAGAACAATAATTTAACATACTTTATAGTGTAAAATGATCGGATTTATGTAGCGGTAACTATTTGAATAATTTGGTTACATACTATTGGAAATGGGGTATTGTAATTACAAGGAAACGATATTGTAGAATTAATAAATAATATATTCTTTTTATATACTAGCACATTGGGATGCAATACGAGAAGCAAGGAACGAATATACATGATAAGTGTCAAATCGTAAACAGAAAACAAGAGAGCGCTTTCATAATTCTTATTTAAATTTTTTTTTAAATTAATTTTTGTACAATGAGGTTTCAATAAACCAACACCTACTTAATGCAAAAACCAGCGTTCACTTGTATGCAATCAAAATGACCAATAGTTATAGTTAATAACTGTTACTCTTATTATATTGAGCGAAACCCGTTATGAGGTAGGCAGAGGGCATCGGGTGTCAAATATTTCCCAATCTGACGCAATGTGCCTTTGTACATTTATCTTTATCATCATACATACACGTTTCTCAACTCAACTCTCAGTCTCAACTCAGTTCCATACTGCGGGGACGTGACGCAGCTTATTATGTGTGTTTAGTGATTTCAAATGTAAACATCACTCGCTACAACAACGAAGGAGAACATCGCCAGGCAACCTGCGTACCTATTGCGTTATACGATAAGGCCTATAACTCTATCACTATGATTGGAGACCGGTGGAATAATAGAGGGGTTGGAAAAATGCGAACACAGCAAAGGTTAGTTCGTGTGGCGACGGGTGTGCGGACCGCAGCGCCGCGGCCGGAGCGTCGCGGTCGCACGCTAATGACGACGCCGGTGGGACGGCGGCGCGCATCCTCGGTCGAATTCATTAAGCCCGTAGCACGTGTTCCTTGTGCAATGTATGTAGGTATATATACTCGTAGAATGGGTGAGTGTTTTGCAAGAATAAACAATGCAATGTCCACCGCGGGCAAAATCTGTTTACATAATCTTTAATCTATACATCTAAATAAGTGTCTGGTATGTAATTGGAAAATAACTGTGTTTTCCGGAGTGATAAATAGTTATTTATACGATACTAGAACACAATTATTTTTATTGTTGTCTGTCAGAGTGTGTTTCTATATGTTCGTCCATACTAATCTGTGGAACGGCTGAACCGATTTATGGGACTTTCACTGGAAGATAGATGAGGTTGTGTAGGGCAATATACGCCCTATTCGTTTGATCCCAAAATTTCCATGAGATCGAATTTTAGGTCAATAACGCCGCAGGGCAAAGGTAGATTGAAATAAAACGATTAAAAAATATAAACGAAGCATACATTTTATTAATAATAGCTTGCAAGAGTCAATAGTTAATAATTCACATTCGTTATATTACAATATGATTCATCATGTAGTGAATATTGCGTCGACAGTTCACATTAAGGTTTCAGAGATCATATGTTACGACCTCTTTATGACATCTACGATCGTATATTTGGTCGAATTAGCTGTAATTTCAAACTACAAAGTAATTAGACAGGTACTAACAAGGCAAGCATGATTTGTCTACACTTTCCATCAGGCGAGATTACGTTCAAACGCTGGTGGAAAAAACAAAAATTCAAACTGCGGGCGAAACACGCAAGTCTATATAGGTATTCATCTTCACTTGTACTGTAAAGAGTGTAAACCACAATCCATAAGTAAAAGAGTGTAAACCACAATCTAAAGTCTCATCGTAGAACCACTGATAGAGTAGCAAACATCTGTGTTCGTTTCGCGTCACAAATACTAGACATGCCGTGTAATCGATAGTTATACGTATAATATATACGTTATATGTATGCGTACATATTGGAGGTGAGCTTGCATACCTGATATGTGCGTTTGTTTGAAGACAAACACTGTGAACAATACCAATGTATACATATGTACATATACAATGCAGTCACGAAACAGGAGTCGAGATGTGGATGCTAGCTTTGATATTGACATAGAGTACTAACTAATTTGATGAATAGATTCAAGTTTAACTCCACAAGGAATTACTAATGTTTGAAGAGCTCCTTAAAAGGTTCAGAAGATGAGATACTAAATCTAGACGCATAAATAAAATTGAAATGTCTGTTTGTGATTTCAAAATAACCATGTTTTCTAGTGTGCGTATTGTCGTTTGCATTATAGTACGACACTTCTATATTACTATTTAGGATACGAGCATGGTGAAAGATATACCGATATTTTCATGAAAAGGGTATCTAAGCGTGCAACACCGCGCGACACGTTCAGTGGTTGTAACGTTAACGTTATTATAACGTGAATAACTTAACGACGCACCGTCATCCTAACGACTGACATTAGTGCGCTCATTACAAACGTTCCACTCTCAGTGCAAACATTAAGGTTTGAATCACACAACAGAGTTGAAAAGGATAGTTAGATGGCACACTCAAGACTCACAATGAATGCGAAAGTGTACGACAATTTCGCGTAACTAAATACGTGTATACAACAGTTCTCCAAGAGGAATATAAAGTGTTATTTAATAGCGACGCATAAGAAAATTCACAAGTTTGTTACAGGTATAATCCACGAATGGATGATAAATTGAAGCCGACTCATTTGTGCAATGATAATACATGTAGGTTCTACAATTGTCACTCGCACAGACATCATTCGAAGTCTCAAATGAACGTTGTAATAAAAATCGTTTTAAATTTCATTAAAATTTCAATATTGAACCGAGCCCATACTCTACCTATACCGAATCACATTTGAAATACACAATATACATTATTGGAAATCAAATACCTTCTAATCACTAATCATAAATAAGTACGCTGTTAGAAATATGTCGCTGCTAGCTGTATATTCGCATACTTCGAATGTATAAAACAAAAGCAAACTTTCAAAAGGACATTAAGATGTATATTTTATTTCATTACTTTCAACAGTTTCATAATAAAATACATATTGTTTCGTCGAACTTTCAACAATATGTACGCAAAATCCTGAACTGCTCGGCTCGGTCACGTGTCGCCGAAAGTCTGGAAGCGAGCAAACCTTTCGTACGCTGTCGTTAATTTCACTCGAGACATAAAATAAAACCCCATAGCGAATATAAATGTACAATTTCTTTGATGCGATACGTGGGCCGGCCGCACGATTAACTTTCATATTTCCTAAGCTATCCCGGCATATTTTCCATACGAATATATTCTATTGTTTACGTACGCTCGCAGTTGGACGATATGGACAATACATAACATTAAGCAACTTTTATGCCATTGGCTTCTGTTTGTTGTTATTTATTTCGGAAACTGTTATCTGCATTAATAGCTTCTGTTATCTTCTTGATAAAATACATTAGTTCACGGTATAATTCAATAACATATGTTTTACATTTAAATAAAAACCGGTTATGTAAGTACGTAACGAATATTAATGATATTAATATTACGAATAATTTTTGTAGACTTATAACTAAGCGATGGCTTTGAAGTGTATGATAATATGCTGTAATTGATTTTATCGCTTCTTATCTTATCTGCCCATCATTTATTGATTAGAATTCCTCGATGTTCATTAGTCCCTCGGGACTCGCCCCACGTACGGGAATCATGTTCGTCTCCGCGACGGTGACGGTCAATTTCGTGAAGATCAATCAATTGTACAAGGAGCCAAAGTGGGAGAGATAACAAATTGACTACCCCATTAGTTGTAATAAATAAAATATAGGTATATATCACTTTGCAAGATGTAAAAATACCAAGAAAAGAATCCCCGTTGATATATTGTTCGTTAGTCCTTCCTTCATGGCAAAACGATGTAACGGATCGATGTGATTTTTGGCATGCACATAGTTAAAGGTCACGACAGTGACATATGCTACTTATTTTGGTATAAAATATAACATTGTGATCG
>DWQT01003771.1:0-12045 GCA_018244895.1 Myscelus amystis hages | reverse complement strand
AAAGTATGTCTCCCTTACCACACCCTTCAAACCAGAACACAGCAGCGCTTAACACTGCTGTTATAAAGCAGAAATAGGTGTGGCGGTGGTGCCGCCGGAGCCACAGATGGTTCTACCACCTTTAATCCTTCCTACCATCTCCTTTTTCGCCTTACATCCCACCTCTCATTCTATCATTATAGTATTCTATCTATCTGTCAAACTTATCTGGCAAGCGTCGCCACGCCAACGTTTCGGTTTAAGTGCGCCTATGTGCACTTTATGTACACAATCACACATAATGTTCGCCATAGATAAAAATTCCCATCAGACCCAGTACTGACAACTTCTTTTTTCTTAAGCAACATTATATTTACAATCTAGTATCTTTTAGTTTTTGTCAGTTACAAATTATTGCAAAGGAATCCATACATATGACAGTGATTATTTATGAATGTTCTATTATATATAATTGTTTTGTATAGTTTCGTCATTGTATTACATAATAACTACTGTACATCTTGTTCATTTTGCTTACAAGTAAGAACAAAAGAGATAGACATTTTACTCATATAACAATATTCTTAATTGACTCACAATTCTATCATACCACAGTTACATATTGTCACTTATTTTGGAAATCAATATTGCTTAGGGTCTTGTAATGTAATTCAAAATTTTTATGTAGCAACAAAAACATTCTTGACCTCTAAACTAATATAACGTTTTCAAGAATAAATTGTTATAACTAAAGTATTGAAAAATGATTATTTACCTCTGTCAGAGGTCATGGCAATGTACAGTTGCTTTGGCTCATCCTCTGGCGGGGCCACCTGTAATAAATTAATAGACAATTATGCTGGAATATATTTTTGATTATACTGGCTTACGAGGACGTCTCCATAAACAAGTGCATGTATAAAGAGAATAACAAATATATTGGGAATTTGGTTGCTTGCTTGTAGAGCTCCAATACAATTGTAGATCACCAGGAATCTTTAGAGGCTAGGGCCATATTCCTGGGCGAATTTCAAGCGAATTTTACCCTCTTCAGGGACATCGGCACATATGTGTACGTTTAGGATTATTAAAACGTAAAAATAACCTTTGTTTTTTATTTTTTATACGCTAAATGGCCACATATGTAGACATTATTTTTTTTTTGTAAAAATTACTATTTTCTATTTTTTTCTTATCTTACTTAATTGTTATAAATGTAAGCTGAATAATTCGTAATAAAATTAATGTTTTTTTAACTTTAAAAATTCGTCCCTGAAGAGGTTAACCAGTTCTTGTTAGTAAAACATTGTCAAAAAACTATAGACAGTTAAAAACTACTTGACTGGCCACTAACAATATCATAAATTGTTTTTAAGCCGGCATACACTCCAAGCATCCTAACCTTAATGAGGAAGGTGTGTACAGTAGTGGATTGTAACCATAGATTTTAATGAGTAACCTGCCAAAAATCTTGTCTATTAATATTATAAATGCGAAAGTTTTTTACTCTTTGTTACTCTTTCACGCAAATACTACTGAACCGATAATGATGAATTTTGGTATGTAGGTAGCTGAAGAGCCAGAATAACACATACACTATTTTTTATCTCGGAGTTTCCAAAGGATCGGGATTGACACGGGAATAACGAGAATTTATTTTGGCGACACGAAGTTCGCCGGGCCAGCTTGTAATTGTATTGTTTATTAAATCATACCTCAGCTTTCTCGTAAAACTGAACAGCACCCTCACCGTAGGGGCGGGCAGCCTTCAGTTCACGTTCAGCACGAGTATACCTGTCAACAACAATATATGTTGCTTCTACAATGGTACGAGGTGTCTCTATTGAAACAGTACTTAATATAGTGAATAATACATTGAGAAAGACTAAAAGATTTTTTCCTACAGACTTTATTTTATATTGATTGCATCTATAGGTAGTATAAGGCAGATAAAAACAATAATTTGTATTTGTGTTTGAAATATAATTTTGATGATTTTCTAGTGACTTACAATAATTTTCATTTCAAACATTGCATTATTTTTAAACATCCATATGTATATAGTATTCATTATGCATACATTTTAATTGGATTTCTTCTAAAAAAAAGTACAAATCAAATAAAGAACAAACAACAATGTATTATTTTATTGACAATTTTTTTTTTAACAACCAATACTTTATTAGGCAATCACAGAGTTTAGCTGAGCCTGAAATAATTGTGATGTGTTTTTGTACTCATTACTCTATTAATTGCCGTATCTATTCAAAAGTCCGCACTACGCTGGTTGAATATTAGTTCCTATTAAAGTAAAAATAAGTTACAGATTTAGGTAGTTCTTTATTTGAATTTTTCGTGATATGAAAAAGACACTTGGGAGATTTTTTATCTATTTATCATAAATACATACTTGGCTGCTGACACCATCTTCATGGACTGGGTTATTTTCTGGATATTTTTCACAGACTTCAGACGAATCGAAATGGCCTTCAAAGTGGCCATATTCCTGCTCTGCTGATGATTAACCACTGCGACCACCTGGGTCACACCAGGCGTAATACGACCCAACATTTTGCCGGCCCTGCAAGCAAAATCAACAAATTGGTAATGAAAATGCAGGTTAGACCTTAGACGTAAGTTATGTAAGACTGCGATCTGGCAACTGATAATGCATTATATTTATACTAACTATAGCACTCTAACTACAGATCAAACCTAAATCACTGTTAAATAGAAGATAATTATATCTAAAGACGCTGTACTAACTTTTAATTCCCTTTTTTTGGTCAAGTTCAGTGTACACCAGCCGACGAAAATGTCGCTGGTCGGATAGACGAAGACATTCGCTATAGGGAGGCCAGTTAAAAAAAAAGTTCAAAAACAAAAATAGTGAAACGAGTCTTATTTTAAGAAACATATCATTGGTTACAATTACTTTTTCTAACTTATTTCTATTACAAACGAGCGGTATACAAGAAAACGTTTATAAATTAAAATACTTTAGCACGAACATTTTTTTTATTACAAAAGCGATAATTCGTGTACATATGAAGACTAATCGAGAGAGAGAAAGAAGACCAATCGAGTATCATAATTTTCATATTTTTCTAAAATTAAATATGTAGTGAATAATTTATTATGGCCGTTTCATTTCATGCGTGTTCTTTATAACAAAATGCAATGCACGACACATTTCTTATTCATATAAAATTTGACAGAAGTTTTAATAAGCCAACGTGAACCGAAACGTTAAGTAATACAACCAAATTTAAAAGCACTTTAAACGCCTTCAAAAAGCGTGAGCTAAGAACATATAGATGAACAATTCGCTTTGTCTGCTTATGCTTAATAAAGAAACATTGACAATGACACTGACTGTGACTTGACTGACTCCTGTTTACAATTTTCATTACGGAAAGTTAAGTTAGTAAGTTAGACATTCATTTGTTAAAGTTGGGAGGACTAAAATGAAATTAAACATGCCCGAACCGGAACCAAACGAAACGAAAGTTGAAGCATCGCCAACGAGCACAGTTGAAAATGTAGAGGTGCCGCCAGTGAGGGAAATTAGTCAGACGGATCATCTTAATAAAAAGTTGTTAACATCCTTATTCAATCGTATGGACGAGGGCGGAGACTCTTTACTTTCAAAAATGTTGGAGCCGGAGGAATCTATAGAAGACGAAGACGAGTGGGCTTCATAAGCCACGTAACTATTAGCGAATACTTAACCATCTTGTAATTTTTAATAAATAATTACTATTTTTGTGCATATGACTTTCTATGATAATGAAGAAACATACTTTGTAAGACTTTTGTTATGGGAATGCTTATATACTTAGTTAATACATTTCGTTTATTACAAATTTATGCTATTTATGATATATATGCTTACAGTATTTTCTGAATATAAAAGTTAAATTGTAACTGGCCAACCATCTGATTATAAAATTGAATTGACAAACAGGATATTGACGGGTAAATATTTACTTGAAGTTAAATATGGAATTTTTACAGTCACACACCCGAGAAAACTGCAGCGCTAGGCTGTTTTAAACAGAATTACTGCAAAAAGCAGAACAAGTTTATTGTAATTGAAAAAACATATATCAACAGTCCCTACGTACATAAAGACGTGTCAAAACCGAGGGTTTCACGAGAGCGTATTTTATGTCCAAACCACTCTAGAAATAACTCTAGAAATCTATATACAATTATAAATATTTTTTTATTGAAAATTTTATTAGAATTAGGGACTGTATGACGGTATTTACACACATATATATATATATATATTTAATACTTTATTGGAGAACTGACAGATGACTCTTTTTACGCTGATATTAATATTAAAGCATGTGAGACAAGTCTAATAATATACGGAGGAATGAAGAATGAACTGTAACTCAAAATATTTATTTCTAATGGCTTTCTACTATTAAAGTTGTAATGTATATATGGATAATTAATCAAATCTTGTTACACGTTACGTCAGCAAGACGGCATTTACGAGTGGCGCACGTTTTTAAACACTACAAAACAATACGTATAGATATCCGCACATACAACACTTATTCCTTATGATTGTACTATTTGTTCTATGATTTGTATATTAATTATATAACATAATATTTAAGAAAAAATATAGGTATGGGCATGTGGACAGTCTAAAGCCATATGTGCAATAAAAAAGCCATTTTTACTCGTCCTTATGTACGTAGGGACCGTCGAAATGTAGAAGACGGTATGATAATCCTATTGTTAGTCATTCATTGAAATTGTCTGTGATTAGAAGTGATTTGATTAAATTGATGTTGCGGACGAAAATGATTCCCATCTGTAAATTATGTCACATTCAGTGTGAGATTTAGCATTGAAAACGTTGAAATAAAACACCGACAAACAGTAACTTGAATAATATTTATTATGTACTACACGAGTTAAATGAGGAATGTTCTTATTTACATAGCTTTTGCATTTCATAAACACCAATATAATTTATTTATTGAAACAATTATCTTACAGAATTTGAACGGTTCATAATAACCTCCGTCTACTACTCTCTATTTGAAACGCAACCATTAATACTGGAAAATAAAGTTGTTGCGTTTGTTACAAATATTATTTTTTTTTCGTCGCACGGACATTCAAAGCATAGTCACCATAATATTTAATAATCCCTTTATAATTTCCTACAATGGCATCATTGTCACAGAATAAATATAGTTAAATATCATATAATAAATAGGATATAAATTATCCTCCAACAACAAAGGTTGAAAGCACACAACAGAGATGAAAACATTAAGTTTGTACATAGAAAAATATAGTAAATTGGGGGAAATGATTTTTTTTTTGGTAGCAACACGGGTATTGGTGGTGGAAAGGGAACAATAATATAATAATAATTGTACAACAAGATAGCAACTATCGCTCGCCAGCTGATCTCTAGGCAGACGCACGAATGCAGTGCCTCACCTGTAGGGTAACATTGTCTGAAAAAAGTATACAAATGGTTAGAAAAACTTTTTATCTTTTTTACATATTAACAGTCAAACATTTGGCCAATTTCCCCTGATTTAAAACAGAATGCGACCAGAATTACTGTACGCTTACTAGCATAATATGTAGGTGTACAAAAGATTACTGCAATCCAATCAAAGGTAGACTTGGCATGTTGGTAGACATATAAATCCAGCATTATATCAAAATTGAAACAGATGTCGGAAAGTGAAAGGGAATATATTGTAGTAGGACAAATACTATGTGAGTGCGGGTATAGGAAGTGGCGTCACAGCTCGAGTGACATAACCGACAGCTGGCTGACAGTTACGGATGGTTCGGTTGGCGGCGGGACAAAGGAAGTAGTTGTTTTGGTGTTCTAAACATGTTTAATGATTGTTACTTGTAATAATGTCGAATGAGTGCTCGTGATTGTTTAATTGTGTCCAGTATTCGTTCGGCTATAATATATTAATGGACTCTGTAGCGTATGTGCGATGAAGAAAAAAAGTTGTGTGAAGGAAGGGATGTAGCGTATGCGCTTATTCACTCACTCACTCACCCACCCACACAGACAATCACTGTCTCGTGCGCACCAAGTCAGTCGTACGAGAGCCACTGGCGAGAGTGGACGTGTTGGTAGTCTGTCCATTGAGTGTGTGTACGAGCCTGTGTTTTATCCCACTATCAGACAGGTTTTTCAGACTCGCCTATAAATCCAGCGCGCGGCGGGCGGCCTAGGCGGCGGCCTTCTCCACCATGTCGATGTTGATCTTGTAGAACACGTACGGGTAGTACTCCGACTGGCCGAACCCCAGGCCCGCCATCTCGGCGTTCTGCCAACAACCAACAATTATTGTTATCAATCGCTGTCGCTTTAATACAAGTATGCCAATTGACCGAACAAACATCGCTTTGCCTTATAAATTATTAACATGAAAAAAGTTATAGTGAGTCAAGCTTAAGCTAACAGTGGATTTTTTTTCTAGAACTATCAAAGGGAAACAATATCGTGATCGAAAGCTCCCAAAAAACGGTTGTTTCCCGTTTTTGCAATATCTGTCAGCGTTGCTCAATTAATTCGACACAAGTATTGGACACAAAAAAAAAATTTCAATTAATTCCTGAGATTAGAGCATTGAACTGGGACAAACTTCAGCTTTATAATTATTGTGGTATAGATATTGTGTGTGTGTGTGTGTGTGTGCGTGCCTGTGCAGGTACGAGTACGTGTGTGTGTCATTGTCTGTGTTTAGTCTGCAGTGTTTAGTTAGCCGTGTTGAGCCTGTTGGGGGTGCCTGTACGTGTGTGTGTGTGCGTGCGTGTGTGTGCGTGCGTGTGTGTGCGTGCGTGTGCGTGTGTGCGTGTGTGTGGAGTCTGTTGGGTGCGGGTGTGCGTGTAGGGACGCGTGTACTGACGTCCTGCGCGGCGGAGCCCTGGTGGTGCGCGGAGTGGTCGAGGTGCGCGTACAGCTGCTGCAGCACGTCGCGCAGCCGCTTGCCGCCCTTGCGCGCCGGCACCATCACCACGGCCTGGAAGTTCACCGGCAGCCCGTATCTGCCCGCAGCCACAGCCCACACGCCGTTACTCAAAAGCATTCAGTTTTTTTTTAAATAACTTGTATTACATTCATTCTCGTGGAACAACATTGTACAAACGGCAATATGGCATTTTATGACATTTTTCCTCTTACAGATCCACGGAAAGACATTTTACAGAGAAATAAGCCTTTACCTTAAGTACCTTTTTGCATTGGCCTATTTCATATTTGCTCTGTACTTGTTAAATTTAGATTTACACTTTTATTTAATAACAACAGTAATATACATAGCTTTTGAGGACATAATTACATCCAATATCTTTGTTCTCAGTCATACCAACTGAGCCGGAGAGAGAGAGTAAGAGACTCACCTCAATACAGACTCGACGAAGACTCGAAGGGCTTTAACGTGTATCCAGGCACAGAAACATTCCGAGAAGTTCACCTTCAACCATCTCACCAACGGACCCTGGACACAGAGAGTTAAGGATGAGAAAGAGAGAGAGAGAGAGAGTGAAGGATGAGAGATTTGTGATAAAATGCGAACAGTGATATGAGTGAGATGGAAGAAAAAGTACGCGCAATAAAGACATAAGACAGTAGGGATGAGTAGTTGAGTTATTCATTTATAATACTGGAGACTGAAAAAAAATCAAAGAAATACAATATACTTCTACATTGTGATTAACATGACCAAAAATAACGATTTACTGAAAAAACTTAGTCCCATCAAGATAGATTTCGATATACAAATGGTCCTTCGAGCCGGATTTTATCCGAACACGCCCTACATAAGGTACACGACCATAGCGGGGCGTTAACGGCGTTGTTTCGTGTTTTTTTTTTAAATCATCAAAGCTTTAGCTCCAGACTTGCCGTCTACGGCGTTTTGTAATTTAAGATTTTGCTAGCAATTTGTGGCTTCTCTTCTTCACCTATCTCCACTCATTGCTATGTGTCAATGTTTAGCCTGTCTAAGAACTAGATGTCTCTGTTGCGGGTGGAAACGAGGGGTCTCTGTTGCGGGTGGAAACGAGGGGTCTCTGTTGCGGGTGGAAACGAGGGGTCTCTGTTGCGGGTGGAAACGAAGGGTCTCTGTAGCGGGTGGAAACGAGGGGTTTCTATTGCGGGTGGAAACGAGGGGTCTCTGTAGCGGGTCGCCATTCCGACTGTACAAGTGTCGATCGCGGGGGCAGCGCGCGGCACTCACGAACTGCTTCTTCTTGTCGGTGACCAGCTTGGTGATCTCGTTCTTGCCGGCGGCGAGGTCCGCCTCGTTGTACGAGAACTCGCGCACAACGAACTTGCGCTCGCGCGCGTGCAGCTTGAACTCCTCCACTACCTGCGGGGAAACCACATTTCATTATTCCACCTCGATATACTCGTATATAGGAAAAGGGAAGAGAGAAAAATCTATTTACTCAAAGGGCGTTGTTATTAATATACTAGTATATCGGAATAAAGAAGGAAAGAGGGAAAACTCTATTTATTGGCGGGCATTGTTGTGTGCAATTCCATTAGAAATAAGCGGTACTTTTGTACAATTTTGTTATGTGATTCCCATGTTCTCCTGTGATGTTGTGTACATAGATTGTTGAATAAATAAATAAATTGTGTTCAAAAAGCAACGTATAGAATGAGAAAAGTGTTCTATCTTTCAATTAGGTGGTAGCCATGATGATTTTTAGGACCCTACAATGACAGAAACATGACCATCAATGAGTGTATGTATAGTGTATGTGTGGGGGAGAGACAGAGAGAAAGAGAGAGGTAGAAGTAGAGAAAGAGAGAGAGAGAGAGAGAGAAAGAGACACGACCTTCTTCAAGAACTTGAGAGAGAAACCAACTTGAAGAGTGTGACGTGTGTGTATGTGTGTGTGTGTGTGTGTGTGTGTGTGTGTGTGTGTGTGTGTGTGTGTGAGAGAGAGAGAGAGAGAGAGAGAGAGAGAGAGAGAGAGAGAGAGGCAGTACCTTCTTGAAGAGCGTGACGGTGAAGAGGCCGTAGTCGTTGTCCTGGTGGATGAGCTGCGTGGAGCGCGGCACGATCATGCTGGTGATCTTCTCGTAGTTGGCGTTCCAGTCGTTGAACATCGCCCTGTGAGGAACGCGCTCTCATTCAATGCTTTTATTATATTTCTTTCAAGTTCCCCTTCCCCTATACCGTGTAATTTCCTGCTACCCGCGGAATATCTAAATTTATATACTACATTTTTACTTATTGCCATTATGAAATTCTTAATAGCAACGCGTGCGAAGCCGCGCGAAAAAGCTAGTATAGCCTTTAGCATTCCTCGATTACTGAACAAACTCTTCAGCTTTATATATAAAGTGTAGAGTATAAACACTCAGCCTCAATGTTTGTTACTAAATCTGCCTCACATTGAGAATAGTAGAATATTGTGCTCTAGTTTACATTGAAATAAACATTACAATTTCCTTTTTTTTTGTACATTTATATACATTATGTAGTTTCAACAGCTGCCCATTCAAACATTTCCCATCTACCCAAAGTTGACTTTTACAGTATAAAGGTATTTGACAGTCGACAGTATTACTCTGCGGCGCGGCGTCACTCACTTGGGCACGATGACGAGCAGCGTGGTGAGGTACTCGCTGTCCAGGATGAAGTGCTCGCGCTTCACCAGCTCGGCCAGGTTGCGGGTCAGCAGGCTGCCGCTGTCAACCGAAACAGACTCTTACTATGCACTAGTCTTACTCGATACCTGGTTAAATCCTATGAAATTTGTACGCAGTACAAGTCAAAATATGTATTGATACTAATAATTTTGTAATATCTTTAAATGTACCCATATATTTGTGGGAAAAAAATTTAATGTTTTTGACTTTACCTATGCTATTCCTCTGCAATTCCTTTTAATGTCCTAAAGCTAGTGAGTTATATAAAAAGGTTCTCAAAGTACATTAATTTGTGCAATATTAAAAAAAACCTTCCCTATCAGACGGCTTAATAGGAATAAATAATGTCGAATTAAAATTATGGAATCACAGATTGTACGTGCTGGAATCTTTCGGAAAGCTAACTAATCTTTGTCTTTCGCCAGAGAGAGAGAGAGAGAGAGAGAGAGTTAGGGAGAGAGAGAAAGCGATAGATAGACTCACGTCTGCTTCTTCTCCAAATTCTGCAAGTTGCCTTTGAGCGCGTTGTAAGCGGACGACTTCACCTTCAAGTCGGCGTCGATCTGCCCCACCTGGAAACAGACGCTCGATGCCATCATTACATCCACTTGGCAGTGATAGCCTAGTGGTTTGAAATTCAGCCCCTCACTCCGGGAGTCTGGGTTCGATCCTGGCACGCTCTGAATTATCACGTGCGTTATATAAATAAAGTTTAATATCACTCGCTAAAACGGTGAAGGAAAACATCTTGAGGAAACCTGCTCACCTTAGGGATGTTATAAGTTTGTATAATATTTTCTGAGGTGTGTGAAGTCTACCGATCCCCATTTGGCCAGCGTGGTAGACTATGGCCTAAATCCCTCTCACTATGAGAGGATCCAGCGGTGGACCATTAAAGGGTAAAAAAAAAATATAACCAATAGTCCGCCGTTACATGAAATTTGAACATTTCATCTATATAGCTGGAGTCTTACATGAACTTGATTAGTCTAGACTAATTTGAGAACTATTTCGATAATTGATTTTGTCAATTTCGTCTTAAAATGAGTTGACAGTTGACGTAACTTTATCGGGGTTGCTAGATGAAATGAACCATTATACTTTCATGGCAGATTACACAGCTGTAGGTACTTAATGAAACATGTATAAAATCAACTAGATTTTGATACAATTATTGCTAGACTAAACACGTAATGTTTTGTCTAATTTATTACGAATGGCAATATCAAACTTCTCAGTTTACGCCATTGCTTGAAGGGAACGACACGAACATTTACATTAACTAGAGTCGATAGAATGAGATAAAATTTCATGCTCGCAAAATTAGTTCCTTTTACGCACGATAGGGGCGCTGTACGTTTTTCATACACTCTTTTACTATTAGCTCCAAATTTAACGTCGATAGCGGTCCGTGCTGGGGTCAATGAACGCACCTGTTTACTGATGATGTCGGCGATGTTGCGGAGGCTCTGCTTGATCGGATACTTCGCCATGTCCCATTGGAAACGCGTCAAGTAGTTCGGCAGATCGCCTGAAACATCACGCGTTACGTTAATTCGCGCGGTCTGTGGCGGGAAACGGCTACACAGAACAACAAACTGCCCATAGACAAAGTTGACAGATAAAAACAAAAAAAACGCCGTTAACTATTTAAAAAAAAAAGTATTCGAATTGACATTTAAAATAGCATTAGTATGCGTTTACAACGCTCACTCATTATAGGAACAGCATTACGTAATGCTGTCCCCGGATATTTTATTAATATGACATTGGAAACATAAATAATATTAGCGGAAGCAACTGAGCTCCGTTCAATATTTGTATCACGAATCATATTAATAAAAAAGAAAACTTTGTCTATGGTTTTTTGACAGTTGAAAATATCCGCACAACATATACATATAACAATTTGAAATTTTAACGGTTGTTCATTTAAATGTTGTGAGATAGGATACATCTACGACCAACACGCTAAAACGTCATAAGTAAAGAAACAAAAAAAAACTCATTTTAAAGTTGGGTTTGTGTAAGTGCTGAAACAAGGTAACGAAACAGACAAAAAAAAGAAAGCAAAACAAACGGAGTATCCTTTTTTATATATAGATAACTAAAAAAAACGAGAAAGGTAGATAGATCCATTTAAATACGAGAATATACATAGTACTACTAGTTGACATTTATCATGCACTTTATACATAGAACAGTTTTATATAATATGTAGCGTGGATTTAGATTCCAAAAAAATACACACAAAGAAAATCAGCAGAATGTTAATTGAAATATCTGTGGTACTGTACATTGAATGTACATAGTTCGCGAGAATAGTTCAACGTAATCTATACTAATAAATGAAATTGGAGTGTCTGTTTCTAATATTAAAATAAACG
>DWQT01003770.1:0-12046 GCA_018244895.1 Myscelus amystis hages | reverse complement strand
TCGTGTTCACACAGAGACATTCGATGTATACACTGTGTGTACGGTGTATAGTGTCGTAGTCTGAACCGGCCTTAAGATTATGTTAGTGTCGGGTTTCGTTCGTTTACGTGCAGGAAATAGTAGTGGTAGCAAGCATAATGAAGTGAGGTCATTATCGGTCGTTGGCACTGAAAAGTGCCTTGTTCTTGACCTAAACAACACCAATAATGCGAATTCCGTATGATATTTTTTTTAACATTATAATGTATACGTTCATTAAAAAGCTTTTGATATAACTGTTAATTCAAGGCTGTGCCTAAGGAAATCATCACTCTTTTTTAGTAGCACTAATTTTATATGCAGAAAAATACTGAGCCAGTGAATGCTAAGAGAATCTCGAGTTAATTTATCTAAGCAATCTAGTACTGTACCTACTTACGAAAAAAAAATTGTTTAAGTTATATAATATTCTATCAATATCAAAATACAATACTATCAAAACTATCCTCATAGATTCGATTCTTCATTTTGGTACAGGTGGCAATATTTTGAGACTGACAAAGTTAAAATTTTATATATATATATATATATATATATATATGATTTATTGTTTATTTTAAGTAGCAAACGGGTAGGTATTGCGCGAAGTAACCAATAAACCCAATAAACCCAGTATTAAACCTGACATAAGCTAAACTTCTTATATCCATCGCAGTTGCTTTACAACCACTAGGAACGAAATACAAGAACGTTTCGCATAATAGGATTACCTTTTATCACACCATTCGGCACGGAACACAACAACGATAGCACCAATTCAAACTCTGAATAGCGACCCCTACCTGTTTACCATTAGATACTGTGATCATAAGGACAGTAAATACAGTTCTACTTATTATGCCGCAGAGTAAGAAAATTAACAATACAATGTTTCTGTTTCCTTGATAGTCCTTTATTATTAGGTGCGAGATTAATATTACCACGACACTTGACAATATCTTTAAACTAAGAATAAATAATGATTACCTTATGATATTTTTATTTATTTTTAAAACACATTATTTCTCGTTCCAGACGATGATATCTATCATGAGAAGTGCACGTTTAGCCTAGACTACATGCTATTTAATTTACCTTCCACAAGCAAACATGTGGCTGATGTCACGAAAGTGCTGCATTTCGTTTTTGGTGTTGATAACATTCACTGATGTAACTTATGCCGGTGCTAATGGTACGTATTATTTGTATTTTCACAGTAGAAGCTCCGTTTTGTAGCCGTAATCGTAAATTATTTCGCTAAAATTGAATCAATGCAATGTTTTATTATATCTATAGAAATTTGAACATAATTATATTTTTTAAACATAATTATATTTTAATGTAAACATAATTATATTTTTAGTTCGTAATTATGACCATTTTAGCTAACATAACAACAAAGAAAACAAATTTAAAATACACTCGTATTTCAGATACATTACGAGAAAATAGGCGGCATGCTCGAGTTAGTGGACGTATAGTAAAACTATATTCTGGACCAAAGCCTGAACCCATATTATGTCTAGGAGAAGGTTTTCAGAAAGACGCAGTCGACTGTTCAGTCTTTTATCGTTGTTTGAAGGCTTCGAATGGAAAATACGCAGTGTACAGGGTAAGTCGTTTAGTCTTGGTCATCGTAGCATGTAATTACGATACATAAAGTGGGCTTATATTTTAGTTTTCGTTTAAAACATCCTTCCTAATGTTTTTAATTTACAGTTTCAGTGTGGACCAGGAACTATTTACGATCCTGAAAAAGAAATCTGTAACCATCCTAAGAGCACAAAACGACTTGAATGTGGTGATTTACGTAAAGACAAACCAATCTCAACTACAGATAAATATTTTGAGAATGAAATTGATGGACTGCAAAAAGAAAATTCAGAGGTACCGTCACCCATTACTACAAAAGTTCCGATCAGTGTAGCTTCTTTGTCCAATACATTTGAGAGTTCCTATATGACCGATCCTCATCCTACAACAACATCAAATCGTGGATATCAAGAATTTGACGTGATATCGTCTGCGTTGCCATGGAATTTGCCAACTTCTCTGTCTACTAAAAATCCTAGGGATAACATCATTTCAGAAGTACCATATCACATTAATAACCAACCAAGTCCAACGACTGACAATGCATGTAAATCCGACGGATTCATGGGTGACAATGAAGATTGCAGAAAATTTTATAGATGCGTTAACAATCAACATGGAGGCTATATTCGATATGAATTTTCATGTAGCGAAACAACTATATGGGATGATGATACGCAAGGCTGCAATCACCCTTGGGCTGTTCAGCGCAGACGCTGCGGTAAAGGGGCTAGCTTTGACGAAAATAGTGCTAACTATTTAAACCAAATTAAAAACGATGACAATGATATAATACCAAATAAATATATTCAACAACAAACACAAATTTCTTATGGTTCAAAAGTTACACAGTCACAATTGCAAATAAGTAATGGAGCCACTATACAGAATCAAACACAGATTAATTTTGGAGATCGCTTAGAACAAAAACAACCTAGTATGAAACAAAATCAGACACAAATTAGTTACGGATCAGCAGTAAGTCAAAGTCAAATGCAAATTGATTATAGCAATAAGGTGACTCAAACACAACTACAGGTTGACCATTCGAACCAGTCTAGCCAATCTCAGGTACAAATAGCAGAATTTACATCACCAAGTACAACTATGTTAACATCTACACAATATACTAAAGGTGACAGTAGTAATAAATGTAACAAAGAAGGTTTCGTGGGCAATTCGAATGATTGCACAAAGTTTTATAGGTGTGTTAGAAATGAAAGAGGTGGATTTATTAGACATGAATTCTCGTGCAGTAAAGGCACATTATGGGACGTAAACTTAGAAGCCTGCAACCATGCTTGGGCTGTGACACAATGTGAAACAAAAACATCTAGTCAAAACTTTCCCTCAATGACGCCAACTATTCCACATCCAACTAATGACTATTATACAACAACAGCCTCATCTTATTTTCCAAACGAAATCGAGAATGAAAATGGGTATGAAAATCAAAATAATCAACACGAACAGGAACTTACATCGTCGACTCAGATAACAAATTCATTACCTATTGCGACCTCTGAGTCGTCAAAAGTACATGAAACAGATTGCAAATCGATAGGTTTCTTTGGAAATGGTAAGGACTGTGCAAAATTTTATAGATGTGTAGAGGACGGTAGAGGAGGATTTACTAAATATGAGTATAAATGTGGAGAAGGCACGGTTTGGGATCCTGAGATTGAGTCATGTAATCACGCGTGGGCTGTAAAACAATGTAGTATCCGCTCTCAAAATGTCACTTCAGTAATACCAATAAGTGCAGAAAATACTATTATAACTACTGTATCACTTATGCAAAGTACAACTCAGAAAAATATTGATGAAAATGTTGATGAATCAGGTTACGGGTCTTTGCAAAAAGAGACGTTACCTCCATCAACAACATCAACAGAACGTAATTTATCTCAAGGAACAGATTGCACAAGAGCGGGATTTGTAGGAGATAACAAAGATTGTAAAAAGTTTTATAGATGTGTAGAAAGTGGTCATGGAAATTTTACTAGATATGAATTTACATGTGGCGAAGGAACTGTTTGGGATTCTAAAATAGAATCATGCAATCACGTATGGGCGGTAGAAACATGTGGAAGAATCGCAAGTAACGATAGTGCTATAAACCATGTGACAATATCACATACTGTATCCGATGATAACTCAATGGACAATGATGGTTATACTACACATATAAATAATGCTAGTAACCCTCCACAAACTACAACACCTAGTACCACTTCAACCAATATCTATGGTATCGCTAATAAAGACAATAAATGCAAAAGAGAAGGATTTATGGGTGATAAAGATGACTGTAAAATATTTTACAGATGCGTTAAAACCAACAATGATGATTTTATTCGATATGAATTTTCGTGTGGTGACGGTACTGTTTGGGATCCTAAAATTTCTGCTTGTAATCATGCATGGGCAGTGGAAAATTGTGGAGGAACTCCGTCAGAAAGTGAAAATATGATTAACCCGTCCACGCAAGGGAACCAGCCCACAGCTTCTAATATTGATAATGACATACCGACTAAGAGCACTGTACAATATCCAACATCCACCTCTTCTACAATTTTGACATCAACAACATCACCTGTATCTAGTCAATGTATAGCAAGTGGATTCATGGGCGACAAGTATGATTGCAAAAAGTTTTACAGATGTGTTGATGATGGAAAAGGTAGTTTTATACAGTATGATTTTTCGTGTGGTGAAGGTACTGTTTGGGATCCGAAAATTGAGGCATGCAACCATGCGTGGGCAGTTGAATCATGTGGAAGTCATTTATCACCCACGTCCACCACAAACTCGTCCACATCTTCCACACCTGTTAAAGACGAAACAGATATTAACTATGCAACACAAAACAACCAAGAGGAAAGCAGTCCAACAGAAAGTAATTGGTTGAGTAGTACTACAAGTAAATTATCGACAGCGATTAGTGAAAACCAACAGTGTACATCAGAAGGTTTTGTGGGCGACAGATATGATTGTAAAAAGTTTTATAGATGTGTTCAGGACAACAGAGGTAATTTTATCCGCTATGAATTTACTTGCGGGGAAGGCACCATCTGGGATTCTGAGATAAATGGATGTAATCACGTTAATTCTGTTAAGGTTCCATGTAGTTCCATGTTTGTCCATGATACTAAGGAGCCTGAATCTGGTCCAAATTACACCTCAGCTAGTTCACCATTTGATAATAATGACTATTCTACCACATCTAAACCGACAAAATCCGATCAATGTGAGCAGGAGGGCTTTTTTGGAGATCAAAAAGACTGCAAAAAGTTTTATAGGTGTGTCGATAACGGTACGGGAGGTTTCCAAAAATACGAATTTACTTGTGGTGATGGAACAATTTGGGATCAAGCAATTTTAGCATGTAATCATCCATCTTCAGATCAACAGTGTAATGCTACAGATACTGAATCTCACACAGAAAATAGTGTGCCGTCTATGTCTCCTTCTATGTCAACGCCTTTAAGTGTAACCGAACAACCCGAGAAAACAGAAATGCCTTCAAATAGAGACCAGTGTACATCCGAAGGATTTTATCCTAATTCAAATGATTGTAAGAAATTCTTCCGCTGTGTAAGTGATAGTAAAGGTAGTTTTATTAAATATGACTTTACATGTGGTGATGGCACTGTTTGGGTTCAAGATATACAAGCATGTGATCATGACAGCGATAAATCTTATTGTAATAAGAGTACAATTTCTGGAACCACTCCCTTTAATTCTAGTCAAGAACAATTACTTACGACTACATCTATATCCGTTTCGAGCACTACCAACAAATACACTTCAACTGTAGCTAATGAATCTGCTACACAAAGTACATATAAGCCCGCATCATCAAAGGAGGACGTTTGTCAGTCAGAAGGGTTTTATCCAAATAATCTAGATTGCAAGAAATTTTACCAATGTGTAAATAACGGTGATGGAAAATACCATAAGTACGAATTCGCTTGTAGTGAAGGTACCGCTTGGGACATAAACACGAAAACCTGTAATCACATAAGTGAAGTTGAAAGCTGTCATAGTTCAAATCAATTAGAGGTTGACACAAAAACCACAATGCAAGATGATGCATCATCTGAATCATCAAGCACCACAGAGTCATTACCGAAGAGTTCTACTACTACAAATACTACAGCTCAGGATAACTGTGTAGAATCCGGATACTTTGGTAACACAAAAGATTGTAAAAAGTTTTATAGATGTGTGGATAACGGTAAAGGGGGGTATACGATGTATGATTATACATGTGGAGATGGTACAATATGGGACCAAGATATTAATGCTTGTAATCATCCTCAAGATGTTTCTAAACCATCATGTAAAAATGCTGGGAGCTCTGCAGCTACTACAACAAAAATGACAACTACAACTAATGCAATGAGCCATAAACCATTAGAAACAACAACAAAAAGCACATTGTCAACAGATTCATCAACACAATCGACGACCACTCAAAGTACTCACAGTACTCAAGAAGTATCTACTACAAAAGCAAACAAAAATAATAATTATACATGTACCGAAGCAGGATTTTATCCAGACCCGTATGATTGTAAGAAGTTTTATAGATGCGTTGACTGGGGTGGAGATGGAAAAAGCTTTTCAATTTTCCACTTTGATTGTGGAGATGGCACCATTTGGGATCCTGAACTTCAAACATGTAATCACGAAAACTCAGTCTATCCATCACGTAATTGTAGTGGAACACAATCTCAAAGTGAAAATAATAATGATACTATTACAACAGAAGGAACGACAACTAAAGAAGAAGGTGTTACGGAATTGACAACAACAGAGGGAACGTCCACATCTACGACCATACAACCATCAACTCAAAAAACAAGTACAGAAGGATCTAGTACAACAACTGAATCATCTAGTGCTACTGATTCAACAAGTACACAACAATCACCAAGCACTGAAAACACAAGCTCCACGCAGCAAAGTACTACCCAACAATCTACAACAGATCAGAGTACTACACAACAGAGTACAACTACTTCTAAGCAAACTACAATTCAACAATCAAGTACACGACCGGAACAAACCACTTCTACAGCAACTGACCAATCTACCACCATCACAACTACAACCACAACAACAACGACGACGACGACGACGCCGACGATGACTGAACAACCAACAACTGTTACTGAAGAAACATTGATGACGTCAGCTCAAACAACGAGTGACACTACTACTACTAAACTGACAACAAAAAGTGAAGAGACCACTACTCAGGAGTCGAATACTGAACAAAGTTCAGAAAATCAATCATCAACAACTGAACAATCATCTGCAACAACTGAACAATCATCTGCAGCAACTGAACAATCATCTGCAGCAACTGAACAATCGTCTACAACAAGTGAACAATCATCTGCAGCAACTGAACAATCATCTGCAACAACTGAACAATCATCTGCAGCGACTGAACAATCGTCTACAACTACTGAACAATCATCTGCAGCAACTGAACAATCATCTGCAGCAACTGAACAGTCATCTGCAGCAACTGAACAATCATCTGCAGCAACTGAACAGTCATCTACAACAACTGAATCTACAACTCAAGAATCAACTGATGGTAGTACAACTACAGAAAATGGACAAGACACAACAACAGAAAAAGGGTCTTCAGATAAAGAATGTCCTCAAACTGATGACGATCAACATTTATATGTGTGCCCAACTGGTTTCAGAAGACATCCAAAGTATTGTAATTTGTTTTACCAGTGTATTGAAGATGAAGATAATCACGAAGTAAAAGTAGCCGTGTTCAATTGCCCAAACAATACTATTTACGATGAAAGTAAAATTCAATGTGTAGAAGAAGACAAAACCAATAATAAATGTAATGGACAGATTGCTCAAAAACGCAGAGTAAAACGTTTAGATACAAACTACAAGGAACCGGTAAGTTAAAATGTTAATAATAATCCTCAATAACAAGTATTATATTAGTATTATTTTTTAAAGAGAGAGCGGATTTAATACATAAATTAGTGCCTTAAATATTTAATTTAAAACATTGCCGTGCATAATGAAAAATAATATCTTAGCAGGTTTTCACCATATTGGTATTTAATTCGTAATTTATGAAATTGCTTTAACATGATCTTAAAAATATAAGTACTGTATGAAAAATATTACGAATTGTCAATAAGCCCTAGAACTTTTCCGAAAACTACATTTGGTCGGGAGAACTTCTTCGGATCGTGTATCATTAAAATCGGTTTCGAACACATCTTTTCTAAATATTAAATAATATCCATGATTATTAAATAATAACATGCATGGATAGGATACAAAAGTATTTTATTTTTATAGCACAATATTTCTTTCCAGATCACGGTTAGTAAAGGAAAGTATCTATGTCCAACAGTGGGACATTTTCCCTTCGAAAAGAATGAAGAATGTTCTCCAGTTTTATTTAAATGTGAAACTACTAAGACGGGTAGATTACGAGGTCTTGTGTATCAATGTCCGGAAGGTTACGTGTATTGGACAATAAGTAGAAGATGTGAACCTATTGCTGCAATGACAGACTGCAAGCATTCATTTTCTCACTGGATCGGGCGATATGAAATTCCGACTGAAAGAAAAAATGTAGCAAGAAAAAAATGAGGTTAAACTTTTTTTAAAATATTACGACACTTAACTTCTTACTTATATTGTGCAATATGTTTAATATCTCTAGATCTAACTAAAATAAAAAGGTCACGGAGCCTTCATGTCACAAGTTTTCGCTTCAAATCAAGATGTCAAAAAGTTTTATGGAACTTTTTTTAATATCGATGTTAAATGTATGTTTTCTGATATTTTTAATTGTTTATCGTACAGGCATAAAAATTAGTTTATTTTAAAACTCCGACCTTTCGTTGTTATTACTAGTTACATGTGTTACACTAAATTTTATATCAAAATTAACACTATATTAAGTCTAGTCGTATTCGTGTTTTAACAAAATTTGTAATATAAGTAAATATAATAAATAACTGCTGCTGCCATACTATTAAGAAAAAAAACAAAATTTGTGATCAAGATATTGTATTACACGAAATATAACAATATTTCGAACACGACTTAATAGCTTTAAGTTAGAGGGTAAAGTAGAAAATAAATATTCTTAACGTATTTAAGGGCTTTTATTAATAAAACTAATACAATTACAAATCATTAAAACAAAATAATAACTAACATTATTTAAACAATATATTCTACACTAAAATCACATTAATACCTGCACAGGTTGTCAATGGCTCGTTACAAAACAATGAAATTTCAGAAATAATAAAATCCGTGAGGGTATTTTCGTTTGCATGATGCATAACGTTACTGAATACAGTTCCTAAGAAAGCATGACAAGCTGTTTTAGATGCTATTATATAGCCCTTTAAATCTAATGACAAGTCCCGTATATTATCATGATTTTTAGAAGTAAAAAAGTATGTGTCGGGGTTGTTTTTATGAACATTACTGAAATTAATGCTCTTATGTTCATCATGTTTTACTACAGAATCATTTTTTATCAAATCTTTTTTAATAGGTGGGTTTTTATTTTCTTCAGAGCTATTCAGATCTTCATGAAGTATTTCATTAGTATTTGATATTTTAACATCTATTCCGTTGGAATCATTAACTGTTGCTTGTTTATGGTTGTTATTGAAAAGATATTTTAGAAATAAAGGTAAAATATTATCAGTATAATTTGTTTTATTTGTAGAGCTTAGTACATTTTTTTGTTTTTCATTTAAATTTCTTTTACATTCTAGAGTAGTTTTATTTTCTTCTGAGTGGCCAATGCTCTCATTTTTAAAGTCTCTCATAAGTTTCGATTGAAAAATGTTGTCAGTGTTTGCTGCAATAACAGCTTTATTTTCAGCTACAGTAAGATCATCCTTCGAAAAATCGTTGTCTTCTTTATCTAAAGCATTTAATATATCTTGAATATTGTTTGGTCTTTTTGAATTTACATCTGAATGAACTCTTTCAGTTGGTTTAATTTCAACAAATGTATTAGCAGAATCTACTAAGTCGTTTATAAGTTCATATAATTTTTCAATATAATTAGGATTAGGAGATTTGGACGTCAATATTATAGGATTAAAAGCTATACCACCTCTATTCCATATAGAGATTGATCTTACTAGAAATTCAATTAAATATGATGGCAAGGTTCTCCAAACTTTCTTTATAGGAGAATTATTTAAATACGTTGTTAAAGAAATGTATTCAACAGAGATATTATATTTTCTAGATATTTTACCGTATAGTTCATGATGAGCCCATAAAGAATTAAATGCAATATCATTTCGCTGACGATCGTCAAAATCGAATACATCTTGTGTTGTGTCATTAATAACAACTAAAAATCTGTATTTAAAACTTGGATATTTTTTTGATATTGCATCGATATGAGGTAGATACCTATTTAAATGTATATGGGTATTGTTGGTTGTAATTAAATGCATATAAATATCTGGTAAAGATTGTACTGTGGGTCTAACTTCATTATCAAAAATTCTATATTTAGGCTGTTTTACATTCGACGGTGGAATCATTCCAAAAATAAGTACACTGTTGTAGATTACAAATACAGTAAGAGTGATCATGATTGCTCCTAACCACCAGTAGGCTACCGAAGTTGCGCAATGATCTGAAAGATAAAAAAAGTTGAACACGTTTTATACGCCATTAAAAATAAGAGAGGCAAAATCAAGACAGTATAAACATACGATCAAGGTGGCGGATTTGATAACAGAAACGTTTAAATCTGTGCTTAGACTCAAATTTGAACATAGTCCTTATATTGCGTTCGAGGACGGAACAAATCATGTTCAAAGCTGGTTCAGCAATCGAATAAGATCTGATGCTTAAGCTTTAATAGTCAATCAATATCAGCAGATATTTGTTCATAATAATGGCCGAGACTGATTTTAAAGGTTAACACTTTTTACGCCTTGCAGTGCTCCCGGAGTATTTCAGATAAAAGTTCACTCAAAAAAGTGTTTGAGCCTTGCTAAGAATTTTGACTACATTGTAAGATTGTAAATTATTATTGGAAACGTCGACTTTTTTTAGATATTCGTCGTTACATGAAGCTGCTACTGATAATTCTCTCCTGCAGCTTCCGAATCGTTGAGATATTGTTTTTAATATGACGTTCGTTTCCCACTGCGGTAAGCTGCATGCCGAAAGAGTATAAATTTACCTGGCCAGCGAGATATTATAGCAGTGGCACCTTTCGCGTAGTTTCGAGCTCGCTCTCTGCCCACTGGAGGCCGATAGCGTCTTTTGTGAGTGTAATTTTTAACATGGACGTCCTCATCGGAATAATCATCGCACAGCAATGGATGCTGTTCTCGGCATAAGTCACTCATTACTGGCCATTTGATTCACTGTAAATATATTTTTATAAATGTATTGGCTTATGTTGGATGTTAATATTCGTTAAAAAATACTATGTTTATATAAGAACTAACATATGTATACGTTTTATGTTAAGATGTAACAATAATTATAAAGATAATTGAAAAATCTGTTCCGTTGATATAAATGTACACGTCAGTTGTCACTAGGAATTTTTTTACATATTACGAGTAAGTACTTATGTTGTATTTCTTATGTGCTATTCATTATTGTACGAACTTTTCCAAGTACCAAAGGCCGTTTGATAAAAACTAAGGTGAATCATGTAGCAATCAATGTAATATTAATATTATTACACTTGGACGAGCAGTTATGTAGTGTAAAGAGATGAAGGCGAGTTAAATCACTTTAATTTTTTTTTTGTCAAATTAAATTTCTTTAATCATCAAAGAAAAAATACGGCCCTAAAACACGGTCGTGCTGGACAAGATGGAGAAATAAATAAAATCGATCTTTAAATTTTGTTCAATAACTAAAGCTGTTTTCCATGTAATTTGTAATAATGTTAAATGTGTAATTACTTACACGTTCCGCTGAAGATTTCTTTATATTTAATAAGAACTTTTTTACGCACAATCGAATCTATCAATGAAGTGACCAAGCAGTTTTACTCGGATATACATACACTACACTGATGATGACTGTATCATTTTGAGATTAAACCCTGTTTGTATTTAATTTGTAGCGTTGCATGTTTAAACGTTCTGCTTTAATTATGTTATTTCAATAATGAATTGGTCTCACGTATTGACGTTTGCCCGCGATTGTTACTGTTATGCTGGCTAAGTAAAATGATGGTCAAGGTGAAATTAGTGAAGTAAGGTGTTTTTTTTTTTTTTTTTATAATATGGAAGTAGAAGACGAGCATGCAGTCCACCTGATGGTAAGTGGCTACTGCTGCCCATGAACATTTGTAATCGACCCCAGATAAAATTAGATTCCTATCTCAGGCCGACCACAGATGCGCCTCTACCCC
>DWQT01003769.1:0-12048 GCA_018244895.1 Myscelus amystis hages | reverse complement strand
TCGTGTTCACACAGAGACATTCGATGTGTACACTGAGTGTACGGTGTATAGTGTCGTAGTCTGAACCGGCCTTAAGAACGGATTTTACGAAATTCCACGTGTAAGGGGGGTTGCGGGGGTGTTAACTATAATTTATATAGCAAAGCAACGTTTGCCGGGTCAGCTAGTTTAAATATAAATAATTTACGTCTGTTATACGGTGTATTACGGTGATTTTACAATGACTAAGTGTGCCTCTTTTATCAGACGTCGATTCCGTTACGAAAGAACGAGGCAACATATGCCGTAGTTGTAACAGATAATTTTGCGTTTTGTGAGTACCTAATTTGTATGAAAACCCTAATAAACACCATTGCGACATGTTTGCTATGAGATATTACATAATTGCATCAGATAGGCTTCAGGGCAGCCATAAATTGTTATTAAGGGGGATGATATATGTTATGTAATACTTCTGTCTGTCCTACTTGGTAATGAACCATTCATTATTATAACGTTCATTATTTCAACGTAAATTGCGAATGCCCTTTTGTGGCTCTCGTCGCTACTGAAACATCGTTCAGATTACGTGAGAAAGAACTCGAGGTGTTTTACGAGTACATTGTCTGTGAAGATTATATTCGCAATTACCGGGTGGCCTCTAATTGATTACTAGATACATTGAATGGGCTAATTAGTGGATGCACATTTCTGTATGTATGCATTTTAATTTGAATATTGTTGTCATACATGTTAAAAATAATTTAGGTGTGTGCTCGTATGTAGATGATGTATGTATATACATTATAGCATCTATTTGGAATTATTTGGCATATTTTACAGAATATTAAATTATTATAATGTTTTTTTTCTGACTGATGGACGAAGCATTATATAATATATTGTTCTCCTTTAGTCTTTCTAAAGTAGGTACCTGCCTACGTTTCACGTTGTCTATGAAAGTAACTGTTGTCACGTTGTCTATGAGTCGTATTTTGTGTTTATTAAATCGCTCTATAGTCTATACTATTAGGTTCTATTTCATATGCTTGAACAATTGTACAGATAAAGACAAGTAGTTTGGCTGGAATTGTGATAATCGTTCTAAGCTGCATCGGACCAATCAATGTCTATTACTACCATAAAAATTCGCGCCAATTGGCGGCAATAAAGTTTGTAAATGTTAATGAATCGATTCGTTGTGAGATGTGTCATAAAACGAGCCACTGGTTCGGGTGTCGCGGGCGCTGCGCCCCGGGGGGCCGAGGGAGCCCTAATTGATTTGTGCCCCAGGCCACAATCAAAACAGATCGTATTTTATAAGACGTATCTAAAGAGGGAGAGGGTGGGTAGAGGAGGATGGCTGTTGCGCTCGGATTGACTTTTTTAAATGTAGGTTCGATTCTGGTTAATATTGGTTTGGTTTGTTTCTTGGTGTATTCAGGTTCCTGAAATACAAATCATCTTCATGGAAATTTAATTAATATATTTTTTTTTATCACTTGGTCACGAAATTAGTACATTTAATCTCAATCTGCAATGTCTCACTCTTTGTGTTAACGAGTTAGACCTTGTTATCACTGAGAACGAAGTCGCAACATCTTTTGTTTTAATATGCTTGTGTTTTAATATCCGTGTACCTTCAAACTGAAATCTAGAACTGACACTATTGCTTACTCGTAGATATTAATGAGGCGTCCGTAAACGAAATTATATGCGTAAAGAGTTCGTGAATGATTCATACCATAACATCTTAAATAATTTTAAAAAGTCGCTTTTTTCCTGTCCGTTTGTATGTGTAGATCTTTAAAACTACGCAACGGATTATGATGCGGTTCTTTTTATTAGATAGAGTGATTCAAGAGGAAGATTTGTATGTACAATAACACCCATTATTGAATATAGCAATATAATAATGATATAACGCGCGCGAAGCTGCGGGCAAAAGCTAGTTTCTGATAATTCAATCTCAATAATTCTGAATTTTAAAATAAATCATATTTTCAATCAACTTATCTTCTTACGGAGCATGCATTTTCTGAGCTTCCTTTTTAATTTTTTATTTGAAAACCAAGTTAGAGGAGGGCAGAGTAAAGCTACTCCACGAGGGACTACCGCTGTTGCAAATTCTAATGTGTTCAGTGATCAAATACAAGAAAATCAAATGATCATTTGATAAATAGTCCCCGGGGTGCGGCCCGCTTCGTCGCGCTAGTAATGCGGTCAACTGGCGTACTGTTCGTATTACGTAGGGCTGCCAGCCGCAGGGACATGAAGCGAGAAAAGTTTGTACAATTTCAATTGTAAGTTTTTTTCCTTACTATAATATAATAACGAACACATAGTTTGTTGCAAAAAATGACGTATTAAAATTTCAACTTTCAATAAAACGATTGTCTACGACGATATTTATAATTAATAAAGAACTGTGAATTATACCTACATCGCGGTTATACACGATGTTGATTTCAGTTGGATAAGTACATAAAATGCTTACTTATTTTATGTTTTAATATTTTAAGGATATCGCAGAAAGAAATTAGTTCCCACCAATTTCCCAATTTTTCACAGTGGTAACGGACTTATGAATTGTTTGTCGCTGATATTACAAAGTCCACTAATGGGTGGCAGCCCTACGGGCGCACTCCGTATCATATTAGGTACACCCTTGATGGGAACAACTCGTGTACGCCATCCGATGGGAAATTATCGCTTCCCCACTCTGTTACGCTCCGTTTATGCACTCACTTTCGGCTTTAGTGTCGACGTGTTTAGTTAAGGTTGATGGTTTTTGCGGGAATACGTTGCTCAACTTAGCGTAGTCAAGGCTACAGCGTTTACCTTTGCGGACCTAGTTTTTTTATATGATGTATTTAATTCATAGTAAAAGATGTTTTGTTTCACATCGCTTATTTCCACAGCGGTGTGTTAAAGAGAATTTATGAATGCAACTAATTAAATAAATACATTAACAAATATACTGAACAAGCTGGCCCGCCGAACGTCGTGACGCAAAAATAAATTCTCGTTATTCCCGTGTAAATCCCGATTCCTCGGGAACTCCGGGATAAAAAGTAACTTCAAGTAACTTTCAGCTACTTACATACCAAATTTTACCGTAATCGGTTCAGTTTGCGTGAAAGAGTAACAAAGATACTCACAAACTTTCACATTTATAAAATTATTAGAATAATAGGATTATCATAATTATTAAAAGCTGAATACTATATAACAGAATTTTCCGGAATAACTACTTCGTGGTCCCTTTTCTTGAATCGTTTCTGATTTTGTAAGAGTTTGACATTGTTGGAGCACGTTGGTTTGCGGCGGCACCGCGCAGCGAGCAGTAAATAGATCGAGCGCTCATTAATCAAGTCGTTTGATTCGAGTACGATCCCTCGTTCCCACTCTTCGCAATAAATCTCCCCGGCAACTGCATTGCAGTACATACCTACCGACTGAAAAATTGCCGATTGAAATAAACATGCCACATAGGCCACGCCCACTCATCGGTTTTATTGTTCTTAAGCGTAATACCAATAGGTTTCCTTAATGCCGAATAGGATCTCAGACGAAAAACTCAACTAACATTTTATTTATTATAATGGATAGGATTACTAAAACATGCGTTATATGTTAGTGACTAACTGTTAGTCTAAGGCAGTCGTTGTGGAAATACAACTATTAGATATTTTAAGAAGAAAAACCGTCACACACTACTTAGCAAATATCGTCAATAAATATAAAATCCTAAAAAAATAAATGCTATTTAAAGTGATTATACATATAATGGCCTTTTATACAGACCGTATTGTACATTTTAAATGTCTACTTTGTTTATTTACACTTCATCCGCTCCGTGCGGTCACATAACGCAGCAGAGCGGGCAAGTCCGAGCGCCCACGCAGCGGCGCCCATTGTATGCAAATTGCGGGTCGCAGGTCGCCATTCGCGCGCTTTTACCGGCCGCGGCCCCTCCGTCCTCTTTTCCTTTACATTCTTCACTCAAACCGGTTCGATGGCGAATGGCTTCAAGTTTAAATTGTTACTTATTATATCTCGATATGAATTCATGTTAATACGTGTTTGAGTAGTACACACGAACTGTACTTAATATTGGAAACAGTAACTCTGTGTCGTATATATGTATATTAAAGAAGTATTTCAAAATTATAAGCAAATATGAATAAAAAGCAGATAAATTCCACATGGATGGAGTATATTGTTACGGGTTTTTGTTATTTGAACTCGTTTATATTATTTATTTGTAATAATCATCCTTTAAATTCGATACATGAAACTAAATAAATATGACATGTCACAGCAGAATTAGCTCACTTTATGAGATTTCTAATCGGTGTTTACTCATTTGTGGCGTAGGCGAGTTCTCGTATGGTGTAGCATGAATGGGCGCGTTTCGCCGAGTCATGACGGGAATTCCATTGTGTGTCGGAATCATAGAACACGACAACGACACGGCACTGTGTCGCGACACGGCTCTGATTGTGAATGAATAGAGGTCAGAGATCGGCACGTACAGCCCCGATATTACTAATATCCTGCCACGAATATCATGCATTGGATGCATTTCGACATGTAGAAACAACGCAAATTTGACAGGAATGACATCTTACACAACAAACGACGCCTTCACACTATGTTGAATTAGGAGCGCCGATATTTATAAAGGCTGACTTTGTTGTTAATGTGTTCAACGTTCTATCTATGCTAAAATGAAAGTGAAACTTATTGATTACAATGCAATGTGCATAGATATGTATGTAGGTGTAGGGCATTTACAACTTATATAAAATGACAACTTTATATATAGGTATGTATGTATAAAGCAACTGTTTATGTTTTTCTTGACGTTAATATGAATAAGCGGATATAGGTACTCGTAGTACCGCCTACACCGCAAGATAGGCGCATCCGTTATCATAACCGAAATTAACGTAAAATCATTACCATAATTCAGCCGTTTCAACTAGCTGATGAAATTTATCTAAGTAGAATACTTAATTATATTTTCCTCGCCGCGATCTTAAGCTCAGATAAAACGCATATGCATTAATTTTTGTGGCAGTCCGATTCTAAATATTCTTGGCATGTGATGTTCCAACTTTTTAAAACAGTCATATGGATTCATTTTAGTGCCTTTTGGTTTATCAAATTATTTTCATGTGGTGGCGCTTTTTAAATAATAATAATCATTTAATAAGGTATTGTTTGAACCCCCATCCACTCGGATGCGGAGCATAGATACATACAAATATCCCAAAGTGGATCATGCTTGCCTCAAAAAAAGCCCCCTGTTTCTTTCCTTTTATAGGGAAACTAGACGCTGATAGGGTATTACACTTTTTAATAATAGCAAGAGAAAAGTTGAGTAGGTATATTTGTTACAAGTTTGTGACATCTTAACTAACTGGAGGTCCTTACGCTCTTCACTATACTTTAGAAATTTTATACCTCGGCTATATCTCCTGTTTACATTCTAAGAAGAAAAAATAGATGAGAGTATATTAGCGAAGAGTTAATCCGAAATAAACTCAATAGATAGAACAATATACGCAAACGCAGCTTGGACGCGTCCAGAAATTTACTGTCCATAATTACAGGGTTGGCTCAGTTAATTGCGTACGGTCGTTCGACCGGGCCGTCGCTGCCCGCTTTTTTGACTAAATAAAAATTGACTAATATTCATAATAAATAATGAATCCACCTTTCTCAGGACTCCGATGGATTATGGCATATAGATTTCTGTCCGATTAAAAGGCCGAGGGCTAATCGAAACGATCGCGACGGATCTAAAAACACTTAATAAAATGAAAATATAAATTATTAGGTATGTTAATCATTGCTTTTCATTGCTTTCCATAATCTCAAGTAAATGTTTGTAGAACTTACGTTGACATGTAAATGTTTGTCGATATTATAGGTGCTTTTATTCAGCTTTTTGTCTTACACTGACTTTTAACTTTCTGTATGTAAAATCAAGACGATTTTCTCTAAAGATTTTTAAATTAATAGTAACCATTACTAAATGTGTAATATTGTTATAAACAATCTTTAAACTTTATCCACATACGTAATAACCGAGTTATCTATTTACTAGTCAAAATTATATTAATTTTATTTTTTACATATTTGACCTAAAAATAAACTTACTCATAATTATGCTGGAACTTGCGATCTCGAGAAACATGCCTATCTACGAGTATATTTGGATGGAACGATTTGGACAAGCAAAAACGCCGTTGCATGTTGTTCGTTGTAGCTGCGGGCTCTCCTTATAATTGCAGGGTTTCGCCCAAAAACCCTCAATTATAAAATAATAGCAGATGTGGATCATAGTAATAACAATTATTATCACGCTCGCTTACCATCATTATCGTTAAAATATGACCGACGAGGTGGAAGTGCAGACTCTTGGACTGCAATGATTTAAGAGACTGCGCGAGACCATTTCGTACCAGCATCAAACATCTCCCATTTCAATATACCATTGGACAACAATTATGCTATTTGCGATGCGGTTTATATTAATTTGATTTTGTTTTATTAGTTCTCTTACACAGATAGAAGATATCTGAGTTCACTAGGTACTCGTAAGATCGGACATTATAGCATTGGGAATGGTTTGAAATTTTCTACAGTAGTTAAAGAAAAATATGTGATGTTGCGATAAATTCATATTCGTGAATGATTTATAGGTACTCGTATATCTAAAATGAGCCATTCCTGCTAATATAAATGTAATTATTGTGTGCTTTTCATAGTTGATCAGATATTTTTTGTACACCAGTAATAATATTATATTACTATTCAATATTCCTCACAAAAAGAAATCGTTAAACTCATGATACATGAATTTTGTATTATTTTAACTTCGCTTCGAGATGAACTAAAATATTATCCTACGAGTATCATACGGCGGTATGCACCTCGTATCCACCTACAAGTCGCTGGTAAGCCATTCACTATAATCGAAACACAATGTTACTATCGTGGTTTATTTGATCGTACATAATTCTATCTGGTAATGCGGTGATTATTCAAATTCCCCAACAAGTGGACGGCCACGCCTCTTTGCAGTCGCAATCTTAATAAAGACTTCCTATGTGCACCACGAGCGTATTTTATTTTTATTAAAATATCATTCGCCGCGCATAAACTTAATTAAAGACTCTGTTTAATTAAATTTCATTGGAGCACAGTTACACGGTGCTAGATTTATATAGAAAGTGGGACATTACGTTTATAATAACCGTAAATTCTCTAGGATTCGAATTCGTATAGTTGTTCGTTATAACCGTCATTAAAAATTAATTAATAGGTCGGAAATGAATAGCCGATGTCGAATTCGTTTACTTTTGAACGATTCCTTTTTATTCAATGCTCATTATTTTATGTACAATACGCAACATGACCATAGTAACGACGGTATAGTCAGTCATAGCGTAAGTAGATAAAATTGATGCGATTATAGCGTCGTCGTTCCATGTGGTATCGCGGTAGATCGTGCCCGGTGCGCCCTGCTGGCGTAGTGGCAGCGCAATATTTCCGTGGCGTGCGTCGTGCTATTCTCCCGTCATTACTTCAGCAGCTCCATCGATTAATCATTGCTTCTCTACCGGATAATTCGGCGGTTGATTTACTGAAAAGCAACATGTTATTATGGGATAAATCTTTATCTAGAAAAGCTAAGAAGGTCTAAGCGCGCCTCTGATTTACGACGCCCACGGCCATCGCCGAGTTGAGTTTGATTTGTGATTCCCGGAGAACTTTGTTGTTCTCATCTTTAGTTGAATTTTAATGAATGACTCTCAAATTATACGGTTTAGTGTGTAATTATGCTTTGTGGAATCTTTGATTTTATTGCTTTTGTAATATTTAATCTGTAACAATGAAAAATGGCATTGTAAGAAAGGTGTTTCATGCATCGCTTATCTTCAATAAATTGACTCTCTGTATTTCAAAGAATATATATGTGTATGCGGAATGTATTGCCTAATCTGTTAATACGCTAAAAGAAGATGAATTCTATACGGTGATTAATACCGGCGACCTACCCTTTAGTGCCGCCGTGGCCGTTGCTCGCGCACAGATAGCATCTTGATTTATAGCGAGTATTCACCCTCTTTTCCCCTTCTTAAACCACTATTCTTACCCTCTGCAGTCTTCCAAACTTTCTTATATCGCATATATTAGTACCTTGTTATATTTCATTTCCAAGGAAGCTCGTGCAGATTTAAGTCGTTGAAAATTACAAATACCTTTCAGGTCGGTATAAAAATAGCTACAAAATGATTAATAATTAATAAATCTATCGCCGGGCCATCTCGAGCATTAAGAGGCGTAGTCCGTTGCGGAAAATTAATGAAGTCTTCCTCAGAGTGTTTCGCGGTTTAATAGCTGCTATTAATTTTATCTCAACAACAGAGTATCAGTACGCGGCGACGCGGCCACTTTATCGAAACATCATCTCTAGTTGAAATAAATGCTTACATTTAGAAACTTGCTATTACGCAGCCGGTGTCGATTACCTTTAAGAGTTCATCTTTTATTTACGGTAGGTCTTTTGGGGCAATATTAGATGACGTTGACCGAATATTGGAAAAATAAAAATTAATTGGTCCTCTCCGGTTATTCGACATTTTATCTGTTTCAGAGTAAATAAAAAGTCTTAGGACTAGTAATATCAGTTTTATGACTTTCAACATTATGTAAGCGGGAGAAAGTATTTCACGCTGGCAACAAAGTGATGAAAGGCCGAACGTTAACTATTGTGAGGCCTGCTTCGTCAATGCTCGTCTTTTAAGCGCGGAGTAAGTATTCAATAAAATATTTCAGTCGTAAAGTGACGAACGGCGCAACGAGTGGCATTCATCACAAAAAAGTCGAGTAGAAGCTTCGACAAGCTCACAAAAGCTCGTAAAAGCTCTCGACTATTACGCAGTTATTGTTATAGGGTGGAAACACCATTATTACACGGGTTTGCTGGCTTATTTTGTTGTTTGGCGCGATGCTAGCGACGTCGTCACGAGCACCAGTGCGCCGCCGCGTGTCCGCCGGGCCCAGTTAGTGTAGCGCTTTATGAGTTCATCCTACATTATACCTATTTGCATACAAATATCGTAGAAGGTTTTTACATTGGTAAAATACAAAATGTTTTTCATGTTCATAATTATTAGACTGTCGCGTCAGGACCCTAACGGGGTAGACAGAAAGCACGGTCTGCCGACTCTGTCTATGCTTGAAGTGTTTCTTCTATGTACATTCCAAAAGTCAATCTTTTCACACATACTATGAACGTTCCTATATAGAAAATTTACTATAATCTCATAAAAACCAACAGATCGGATAAAAGCATTAGTCGTTCACATAAAGACTTGGAAATATTTTTTATCTTTTAGAATTTCATAAAATTTTACAATATTACAATTGCATTTGATCATTACATTGACGGTATTGTATTTTAAATTAGTTAAAATTTTGATATTATTTTATTACTTACATATTTCGATACATTGTGAAATTTTAAATGCTGCCAACTACATACATATCTTAGTTTTGTTGCCAGAATTCTTTTTTTCATCTGTGCCTATATATTAATGAACGAACGGAGCACTTGACAAAGCATCACATACATTCGGCCCCATTCAGTTGCCGCTTCTAATCCTATTATACTTGTAAACAGTGTCGAGCACTGACGTCTCAGTATCACATCGCCGAATGAACATCTCTACACGTCCATTCATTGTGCCTCTCACTTCCTTTTATTTCGCAACGGAAACATTCAAATGCACACCTTTATTCCGGGATTAAGCGAAATTTTGCATAGGAAACGATCGTCAAATGTCCCGGCATTGAGTGTACGTGCATTGTATGAGAGATGAATGGGGCTAAGCGGACCGCGTCGACAATGTGCTCGTATCAAAAAGGAGAATCACACGTGTTGTGACTGAAATTTGAACAATGTTTCCAGTTCACTGGATTATCTCTGGCCGGATAAAATCAGTTATGGCATATTGAATTATGTCCAGTTTTCAAATATATTTATTTGGATTATAGCTAAATATTCTCACGGTTTTTATATATTCCTTAGAATGTTCAAAAATTTTGATAGATAATATAGGTGTAATACTTAATTATCTGACTGGTAATGCATGATAATATATTATTAAACGGTTGTGTTCATTATTAAACTTGTTCTATTTAATGCATACGTTCTTCCAAAAACCTGAGTAGAGTGCTTGTCTGCGTATGAAGGTATTGAAACAATTCGTGTATAAAATAACCGTAACTATTGAGATAAATGCAAGATTCTTTAGTACCTAAATATACAGTAACACGCGAAACGTAAATTAAAAACAATCGGGCCGTTGATTGCAAGGATGCAGTCACCTTTTTTTACTTTATACGTAACTTTTTCACAACTAAGAGCACTAGAATTTCTTATAAACGCATTTAACATCGCAATACAGCGAGTTGAATTGTATTCCTTGAAATCTGAGCATACGGTTGAGCGGAAGTAGGTGTAAGATTGCAACCGGATATATTGCACCCCTTCCATAGCCCGTTGCCAGCGCATTGTGCAAGTTACGTGAAGGGGAAACACTCGTTACTTTGTCCAGTTTAAGTGCAGATGCTGTTTAACAGTGTTTGGTCTTCAGTTACATGTATGTATAAACGATTAAAACCGCCTTCAATTATATATTCGTTTATGAAAAAGACATATTTTTGCTACGAAATACACCTTTGCAGATGGTAAATCGTAAGACGTTGGAAACCGCGTCACTGTAGCTACACATGTACTTTAGGTATATCCAGTAGATGTTCTTTTTAAGCCACCGCATGTAAATAAATGTCCATTTGCATGTTTATTTATCATTATGTAATTTTAATTGTTGTTAACAAGGGGCGAATTTATTGAAAATTCCCAAAAACGTAAATACGAATAAAAGCAATAAAATACATCTTTCATGAACACCCTATCTTAATTACTGCAAAAACTTCTCATAAATATTAATTGAAACGAGACATTTTTGATGAAGTGCGCCAATTTCTCAACTTTAATTATAACACGTATTACTAATGGTTCAATTCGATGTATCTAAAGGCGTAACAAGCACGCGAGCACAGTCGCGTGCGCATCTGGCGGTTCCGCCTTCGGCCCGCCCTGCCGCCCTGCCGCCCTGCCGCCCAGCGCGTACAACACCAAGCAACACTGTGAGGGGAAACTGTGCACCCATTCAACGTAATAAAAGTAACAATTATGAATGAAATTTCTATAAAAAGTAGAAATAAAAACATACGACCAAAATGTTGTTTAGTGTTCTCACATACATGTTTCGAAATTAAAAAATGATTCTCATTGTATTGTCAAATAAATTTTATATATTTTGTGTTATATAAAAAAGACAAAGCAACCGCGCACCTCGATGTAATCAAAGCTCTGCCTAACTTGTAACATGGCACTATATTCAGATATAACATATATGTTAACACATCACAAAATACCTCAAAGGGACAGTCCACTTTGTTCATACAAAGGCAACTAATAATTACCCCCGTTGTACATGATATCATGATGTTTAAAAATGAAAAGGTTTTAAAAAGAAATATTAAATGTGGTATTAAAGGTTTTATACAAAACTCTTTAAAATTACTTTCAACTTCAACTCGCTTAGTGGCATAAAATATGAATGTTTCGAAATATTCTATTACATTCTCCCAGCTGTTGCAATCCCACAATTAGGATGGAAATTAAATGAAAGTAAGTGTTTTTTCGCCACGAGAGGCAATAAACGTTTCCGGTTTGTAATAAAGTACATCGCGATCGTTACTCCGACGACTATTATAAAAATTGGTCCATTTTTTACGTCCAATCTGTGCGGGGGCGGACACGGCTCGTATGACAGGATGAACTTTCCTCGCGGTGTTTGATATCACGTGAAATCTAGTTATATGAGACCGTAACAGATGTTTCTTTTAATGATGATTTCCAATATTGCATTTACATAGGATATGAGTGCTAGAGTTACCCATATTTTTTTTGAATCT
>DWQT01003768.1:0-12049 GCA_018244895.1 Myscelus amystis hages | reverse complement strand
GAGGTTGACGAACAAAAGGGCTGAAAAAAAATCATATGTATATGGGGGGGGGGGGGGGGGGGTGCGAGCGGTGCAGTCGTACCGGGCATCAAAAGGAAAGGGGCATCAAAGTCGACGATCTTCAAGAGTTCTTCAAAAACTTATATATCTACTCTACTGTGTTCTGAAACTTGAAATTATTTTGACCATTTCAAATGGCATCAAGTGTTAAGCTGCACCAGGCAGCGAATACCCTAGCTACGCCACTGTGTATACGCAAAAAATACTAACAAAATCCAACATCTACCACTGAAATATTCAACGCGAAAGGTTGCGCGCGGGTAACCGCGCAAGAATGTGTTTTATTGTCATTGTGCATTTACAATTTACGTATTCGACCCGTGTCCCGGTGCGGGAATATATTAACGCCTATAAATAAACACTAAGTTGACTCGGCGAGCTGAATGCATTACGAAATGACTCAGTTGTTTACACGACGCCCGGCGTCCGTGAGATAGGACGCCTAGATAACCTGCGGACCGCTATAGCCTGAAGACCTGACGCCACCAATAGTATTTGTTTGTTGTCGCCATCGAGGAATCCTTTGCATAACTAATACTCAGTTTATTTATCCACTGGCTTTTGCCCGCGGCTTCGCGCGCGTTCAATTCGGAGTAAAACAATTCCCCTTTCCCTATACCGTGGAATTTCCTGCTCTCCTTGGTATATCTAAATCAAATACTACATTTTTACTTATTGCCATTATGATATTGTAATTTGTATTGCCATTGTATTGTATTGCCATGCCATTATGATGCCTTCCTCGAACAATGAGCGAACACTGAAAGAATTTTTCAAATCGGACCAATATCTTCTGAGATTAGCGCGTTCAAACGATCAAACAAACTCTTCAGCTTTATATATAAGTATAAAGTATATATATATATATATATATATAGATTTTACATCGTGTTTTTCATATACCGCATCCAGATATTGATTCTATATAGGGTAGGGAATCTGAACGATGATTTTATATTAACCAATGCCAAACCAAATTACAAATGATTGTTCATCTGTTTTTCTGATGTGTTTTATTTGTAATTTTATTAACAAAACCACTTACAAACGTAATTTGATACGAGTAAGATCATAACATAATACTGAATATCAATATATGTATAATACACACTTTATATGTTTGCACAAATATTATTATTAGTATTTTATTCGTCCATTCAAAACGCAATAGTTCTCAATGAACTCAGTAAAGTACATTGTATGGAATTGTTTACAAAGTGACCGCAAGTACGCACTTGCGATTGTGATCAGACGCGTTCAATTACACGCAATGAATCAGTTCATTGAATGGACGATACTCGACTTGAAGTGGTCAATACACAACATACACGCAAAATGTAATGAAAAATCTTCTTCTTTAAAAGTATAAAACAGAGTCGCTTTTTCGTCCTGTCCCTATGTATGCGTAGATCTTTAAAACTACGCAACGGATTTTGATGCGTTTTTTTTAAATAGATAGAGTGAGTCAAGAGGAATGTTTGCATACCCTTTATATAGTTGAGAAATACTGTTGTTTTTGAGATTTCTAATGTGATGTCGTAACTAATAAAGTTACGCGCGCGAAGCTCCGGGCAAAAGCTAGTCTTCTATATTATATTATCATTTTCATAGATATAGAATATATATACATTAGTATTATTATTATTATTCTAAGATAAGATTTTTCTGTTGTTGCAGGCCACCGCAGCACCACGGCGCGGCGCTGCTGGCGGGGGTGGGCGCTGTGCCGTCGTACGCGCCCCCCGGCCGCGCGTTCTTCACCCCCCCACTGCCCCCCGAATACAGAAACCCCTTCGCCGACAAGCCTACACTTAGAGGTTAGTCGTGTTACAAACAATTGGCTTTAATATATGTATTTACTGTTAATAATATCCACAAGAAACTTCACACTCTCAAGGTGAGTAAGCCAAAAACACACATATCAGAAAGTAACTATAAAAATAATTTTTACATACATAACCATCACGCCAGGCCCCTAACGGGGTAGGCAGAAAGCACCAAAAATTTTTTTTTTATAAATTTGTAATTTTTTTCAATATTAAAATATTTATTCAATTTGCATCTATTTCTTTATAATCAATACAGCAATACTACCCACCGATAGACAAATATTATTGTTATCGATATATAAACAACCTAGAAACAAAATATGACTTTACTTGCATAATTCACTAGATAAATAATGATTCAAACCGCCATTAAAAAATACTCTCGGATGCTAATTAGTTTCATTTGAAAACTAATTAGCCGCTTCGTCGGCGGGGAACTGAATTCAATTAACATTTTCCACTGGCGGCGGAGTCTCTTAACGCTAGTCTCGTGTCACTTTCCACAACTAAAAGAGAGATAGAGTCATCTCTCATCTGGTTAAGGATCTTAATTATCTATAGCCCTCGAATCGAAAATTACTCTTCTTGTACAACCATTTAAACACTAACCGTGTAAAACGTAACGTTGACGTCACTGTCACTGTCAATGTCAATGTCACAGTCACAGTCACAGTCACTGTCAATGTCCATGTCCATGTCCATGTCCATGTCCATGTCACTGTCACTGTCAATGTCAATGTCAATGTCCTGTCACTGTCAATGTCACTGTCACTGTCACTGACGGCAAAGAAGAGATATTGACAGCGTTAGAGGTGCGAAGGTATCTGACATTCTACGCGTTTATGATCACGTAACTATGCTCTGTCTCCGTTTACAGGCACTAATACGGACGGGAATAACTACCTCAACAGGCGCCCGATCCCTCCCCCCTCCCTCGGGCCGGGCCACGAGAGGATACCCATCAGGCCTCCGGGACAGGTGAGTCACAATATTCCGAGAGGACCCATTAACGATTGGATTAATTGAGATGAGTTCAACTTGAAGTTTCTACATCTGACATTCCACATATGGATTTAAAAAAATTCAGCCACATAATCCCAAATTGCGTGCAATGAGAAAAGACACTGACGAAAAAGATAATAATTAGAATATCTGGGAAACGTATGACCTCATTATGTCCAATGACATTTTCATTAAGGAATGGCGGACTCCATTAATTGGGAACTTTTCTAATTTCAGGAGACATCGTCACCGCAAGTGCCGGCGCCTCCCCCCGCGCCGCCCCTCCCGCCGGCCGGACTTGAGCCGCAGAAGAAAAAGGCCCTCAACACCCCTAGCCATAAGGTCCGTATTGCCTTGCGCGATTCTAGAACAAAATCGCCGAAAAATAAACTCGAACAAAATATCATTCGGAATAAAACGAGAAACACAGCAAAAGTCAAAGATTCAAAAGTTAATTATCTTGTTAAAATTATTAATGAACTTTTAATTATTCTAAGTAGGTAAGTCCGGAATAATTTTTGAATAAGACGCAACGATCTTTGCGAAGAACTGCCTATGGAAATATTTAAGACAGAACAAAAATGCCTTAATTATTGTCGAGGATAAAGTAGACAATGAAGTATATAATGGAACTTAAGTTGAATGAAATTCTCGAGAAGTCGGTTTAACTAACCTACTAAGTTGTTCTCTAAGAAGCGCTATTGGTTTTCCTTGTGTTAAATGCGAGTGTTAATTTGAAGGTAAACAGTGAGAAGTGAAGATTTTCACACGGTAATGTTGAGTTGCCCCACATTACGGCAACGCTGGGCGAAATTTAATTAGAAGTTATTTCTATGGCTGTCTCTATAGCTACTAGAAACGTCCTATAAATTAAATCCATCATCCTCTATGTCTTCATCTCATCATCTTTATTTATGTCCAAAAAAACTCCTCAATTCTTCGCAATATCAATTGAAGCTATGGCAAAAGATGAATTAACGAAACACACCTGCCAAATCAATAATAATGTGTGACGTAACAATAAATCTTTCTCTTTTCAGCCCGACGAATTAGAAGGAGACACCAAGTCCGGCACAGACCAAGCCAATTTCACGGACTTCGTTCCAAATTCGCTCAACATTCCGACAATATCGAGGATATTGTCCGGATCCAATGGCAGGAAGGAGGATATACCGGATGTCCTGTTGCGTACGGTTACGGCGAAACCTCAGCATAGTCAAGAGAAGACTTCGAAGAGTGACGTATACGTGACTAAAGAAGTGGGCGTCACTCTAAGCGACGCCAACAGGGATTCCTCGACGGAAGGCGTCTTGGCCGTGCTCGATCCGGACATGAACAATTTGGATAGGCCGCTGATCGTCGATCAGAACGGTGAGACGAACACGCGAAGGAATCTTCAGTATTCGACGAACAAACAGTCCGATAGGAACGACAGCAGGAAAGACGACGGTTACGCCCCAGCGACGACCATAGGCTTCGAGTTACGGGACCCGGAAATGTCCACGGAGAGATATCACAATCTGGCGAATGTGAATTCCGACAAGAAGATCCTGAAACAGGATCCGAAGAACAACGGGCCGTTGCAGCGGCCTGGAGTGACCTGGCCCTTCGCCTGGAACGTGCATATATACTTAGCGACGGTCATGTTCACGATACTGGCCGTGTATTCCATATTTAAAATCATCTGCTTCAATAAGTTCACGCACTTGTTCTCGCAGTACTACTTCATAATTCTACACTTAATCCTCGTGTTCGTCTGTTTGATGAGAATATTCTACATGTGCTACGATCCGTATAACATCAATAATTCCTTGCCGGTGTTCATCAGTGAGATTCTGTTGCACGTTCCCGAGATTTTCTTGAGCATAGCGTTCGCTTGCACCATCCTGTTCCTGCTGCGATACAGCATCGACTTCAAGAATATGTGCTGTTCGTTCCTCTTCCGTTCTAGAACGATCATCATTGGCGGCGGCGTGCACCTGCTGTCCTGTATAATGTTGCATATCTTTGAAAATAGTAATACGATATATAGGACTCCGCAGGGAGTCGAAAAAAGGGTATTAGGTCTAACTTGTCAAATTGTATTTATCATGGCGTGCCTCACGCTCGGGCTGTGCTACCTATATGTATATAGAATGCTCAAATCCGTTCTGCAGAAGAAGAGTCACACGTACATTCACGGCTCCCAAACGTTGTATCAGGCGATACATATAAACTTGGCGACCGCGTTACTCTTCGTTCTGATGGCCACGCTACAGATCTACGGAATCTTCGGTATACATCAGGTCAATATGACGAAGTTCGACTGGCTTCAGTGGGGCTACCAGTTCTCACTGCGGCTCATCGAGATCAGCGTCGTGGCGCTCATCTCCTGGGTGATCAGTCTCAAGGTCCGCATAATAGCGTCCTTGCAGCACGAGAAAGCCGACGGCCACAAGATATCCGGCTTGGGTCTCTTCCCGTGCACCGCTGGCTCGAGCAATGAACAATTCGAATCCGACTATCCAGCGATATGCAACACCAACACCAATCTTCACACGTACACGTTGAGAACCGGAAAGCCGATCTACGAAACCGCCGGTCAGCATCCCAATATACCGGAGCAGTACTGCGGCGGCGCGCCGATAGACCATCAGAGGTTCCAGCTGAACACGCTGGCGGTGAACTGCGACAACAATTCGGGAACCGAGAACTACTCCGGTCACAGTTCGATCGCGAACGCGGGCCACAGCAGCTCCACGGAGTCGAGCAACGCGACCTCCAGCCAGGGCGTGACGAACCATCTGATCAAACACCACCCGAACATAGCCGGGTACAACGGCATGGAGTCAGCGTCGGACGACCACTATTCCAACTGCGACCCGGCGATCCAGTCCCTGCAAGGCGACGACCCGCTCGACCACGAGTACAACGTGATCCAGTACGGCAGCAACAGCGATTTCGTGCGCGACATAAAGAACCAGAACTACAACGGCGGCTCCGGCCGCGGCTCGCACAGCTTCAAGCACATGTCGTACGAGCGCGCGTCGTCGCGGACCAACAGCAACCCGCGCAAGAAGCACCGCGCGAAGAACAAGAACGTACAGAACTGCGCGACGATGGGCTACGAGCCGCCGCCGTCCCACCACTACCACCGGCCGCACGCGCCCGCCGAGTACGGCGGCTACGACGCCGAGAACGCCTCGTACCACGCCTCCGGCATCCAGACCCTCAACCCGAACCGGAGCTACGACCAGTGTCAGCAGATCCGAAGCTCGCAGCGCAGGAACTCGCCCTCCACGTCGATGGTGAACTCGAGCGGGAGCCAGAAGCGAGGGAAGGCGAACAACTTCCCGGACAGACCGAAGTCGACCGACCTGTACGGGTTTTCCGAGGATCCGAGCGAGCGGAGCTACCCGCAGCCGGCGCCCAGGAACTGCGGCTACGAGGCGTCGTACTCGCAGCCGCAAGACGAGATCAATCCGAACGAAGCGGGCAACACCATGCTGGTGGCGCAGGACGGCTTCGTCCGGTTCCGGCCGCTGGAAGACGGCGCGTCGCAGACCTGATTCACGATCAATCTGTCGCTCGCGGCAGATGACTTAAGCTTCTAGTGAGCCCGGGACCCTTGGTCCTTCGAGCCGCCCCGTATCAATGTCGCGCTCGACTGTATAAAATTAATGTATAGCTAGATCGATCGAACTCGATATTGGGCTGTTGTAAATAATATTTTTTATCATTTCTAAGGCCTTGTAAATTTAAGTGCGTAACGGTAATTGTATCTGTCATACGTGATTATGCCATTATTTTTACTATACTACACATTAATATAAGTTATGAAAGGATTTCTGATGTTGTTAGGATTGATAAATAATTAAATGGTCAAAGCGATTTACGATAATAAATGTTTAAATTCGAATCTGTATTGACTGCAAGCATAACGTTAAATTCTATTTAGGAGCGAACCGTTTTTAATGCTGCTGTTGTGATGTTAGTTTGTTTTTTTTTATATCAGCTTTATATCGTTTTTTTTGCTAAGTTCCTCGCCTCGATACTCAGTGATTACGAGTGTTATAATAATAGATTCTGAGTTGAATCTGAAAATGTTGCCATATGAAAAACACCTGAAATAGGAAAAAAAAAACATAGTTATTTCACACAAGAGCTTCAATCATAACCTGAGTCGATTATAAGTGACAAAATATATATATAATATGTATGTGATAATTTCGTTTAAAAATAACTCTGTCCATATTGTTGTAAGATTAATATCAGAATATAGAACGCGTATATTTATTCAATTGTCAACAATAGACACTGTTGGGAAATTGTCGGTGTGTGCGCAGTAGTTTAGCGTTTTTATGTCCATTAATTTAAGATATCTGTTCTCATTTATAGACAAATCAATAGAATTTTAAATAATAATAATAATATATACAGCATGTTGTGTTTTCCCCGCGAAATTTTAATGTTTATGTTATTACAATTTACGTGTGTTGAACACGAAAAATGTATTAATAGTTTTGTGTGTTTCAACATCGACGTACTTGCACTAAAATCGTTGTTATTTCAATAGAATCTATGCCGTGACCATAGACGATGACAGTGTTACCGTATATTGGAGTTTTTCTATAATTAGGACCAAAAAAAGCATGACTTCAAATTAGACAAATCGTAACTTGAACCTAGTCAACGACGTACGGTTAGTAATAATTGTGATTCTGCATTCACTGTCGTCAATTTACATCATGATTGTAACAATTTCGCGTCAGCTTTTGTATATTATTTATGGCCATTTCAATACTAGGGGCCAGTGCCGTGACGTCATAACCTCCCGCGCATCTGTCAAATCTGTGATGTCTATGGATATCTGTCATATCATAAACACAAATTGACAAGCTATAAAAATAAAAAAAGCACAGATTATAACTAAACAAATTACTTAATGACTCCAGGATTTTGTGGAGTTATAGATGTTATTGAGGTTTTTTTTAATGTGTGTGTTCACTGCCAGTTTGAATAGCATACGATAGCATTAACGGCCATTTAAGAATGCCTATATGTTTTAGCGTGTTTGGCGGGAATTTGAACTGTTGACGTTCACACGTGTAGGGTTTTTTTTTGAAAATTTGCGTTTTTTGCCCGATAAATTTACACTTTTTATAAAAATGACACTAGGCTTCGCCGCGGGATCCGTGTGTAGTTTTAGTAAAGTTGCACGGTTTTAGGACCAAGCCACTGACAACAGTTGTTTTTTTTTTATATAAATACGTGCGTGCGGCCTTTTATGTACCTATGAAACATTGTTTGGCCGAAACAAAGGATTCCAAGGTCGTTACATGTTATAAAAGAAGTGACAGATTAAAAATGGTTATCGATTCTCGATGTTATATTGATACGTTGTAACAAAAATTATCACATAGAATACGATAATATAATGTACACAATCACAGGTTTATATTAACGTAGATATGTTTATTGCAACATATTACATAAACGTTGAATATGTATTAGGCGTTCGTATGTCTCATTGTTGGCACTACAATAGATAGGTAATGAAAATAATTGTATAAAATAGGCGAAAACTGATGATTAATAAATATTTATAATCGAAACGAATGAGAAAAAAAAAACGTTTCTTTGGATTGTCTACGTATCGTTTGTGGCGTTGTATGCTCACTATAATTCCTATGTAAATAAATAATACGGTTAGGTATGGTATATAAATGTATATCAATGCACCATACGGAGAGCCACGTTTTAATTTTATTTCATAAATTATAAGTCTGTAAATATTTGACGGTTGCGAACGGGAACCGTTTTCGAAGACATCGGACGACGAAAGCGTCCGTTTTGTAAATTATACTATATAACTTTTTTTTTCGTTTTAATATTTCCAAGACTGTACCTACTTTTATCATTTAACAAAGCAACAACTGACATTTACTATGTATAAATAAATATAAAACAATATTAAACGTTTGTAGTTTCATTTCTAATAAACACCTCAGTTACTGAATACAATAAAAGGATTTTTTTCCTTTTCTCCTCAACGTAAAGTTTAGCAAACGCATGCTGATATGGTATGCTTTGGTGAATGTTTATTTTGAATCCATTTCCGAACCCCTAATAGGTTGAAATATAGTACTCAGTAAAGATATACTTGATTACATTTCAATATTGTGATGCTCAGGACCAATCAAAGACCGTCCTATTCTTCAATAGCTGAAAGTGTTTGTGTATGAGGTCTGTCGAATTTTTGGGTTACAATTGTGTTTGGATTTGGTGAAATTTTTGATTGGTACGATTGATTGCGATTGATTGATTACGGTCTCTTAACGCATATATAAAAGATTACAAAATTATTAGGTAATCATTGATTATTATTAAACCCTAATTAGTCGAGGTGGCGTGAGTCGCACGCGCGCAATCTTCTGTCATGACGTGTCTAAGAGTCACGATTAATTTTATTTATCTATTTTAAGATTCCTAAGAATTTTCCAGTATTTCTTGTGGTCTACCATAGAGTGACTAGCGCCGACGAATGATAACTACATAGATATAATGCCATTCTAATTTGAATTTAAATTCACGGATATCGAACATTAACTGCAACGTTATTCCAATTTCAAAAAATAAGTGACTAACACAAACCAGTGATAGTCTAGTAGTTTAAGATTCAGCGGTTTTTTGTCCAGAGTATTGGGTTCAATCCTGGTACGCATACTCAGAGTTATTACGTGCGTTTTTATAATTTAAAATGATCACTCGTTCCCCTCGTCCCGTTCGATCACGAAACCCGCACACTTTAGAAATGTTATAAAAATCTGTTTTTGTGGCGTTTGAGGTTAGCCAATACACAATTAGCCAGCGTGGTAGGTAAGGCTTAACACCCTGTATATCAGAGGTCTGTGTGCCGTCGAATCACAAAAGGGTCGAAAAAAATTAAAGTAAACGCATGGAAATATTACGTTGAAATAACATAAAAGTATTGTATAGCAACCCCAAATGCGTTACAACTTCACGGGTAACTTTAGAAGATTTTGTACCCACAATGCAAGGCTTGGACTGCTAGATATCTCCCTCCCCCACTGCCTCGTAAGACGTACATACAGTCAAACAGTATGATATCAATCGAGAGTATCAAAAACATGGTTACATCACTAAAAACCAATTCAACGTCTAGTACCTGGAATAGCGGTATCTTAAATCTTGAACAATTAACATCAATCAAAACTTATTGCTGCCAGGATTAAATTTATATATGATTCAATTGATTACAATATCTGTGATTTACCCTGTGATTGGTAATCAATTTGGTAAAAACTTTTGAACAGCTCGTATATTTCCTAAGACAATGTACGACTTACTTAGTCCTGAGATTCCCAAACTTTTCTGTGAATACCACACGAGTTCGATACGGCTGTAAACTTGAAACGCGGGAATAAATTTATATTATTAACCGCAGGGAATTATTGATGTGGAACATCTTATGGTGCGGCATACTATTATTAATAGTAAGGAATCTTTGTCAACGTGTTCAGTGTGATTTTAAAGCACCACTAAACTATAAAATGGTAGGAATCATTGAAACAATAATAAATTTAGAAATTCCTCCGTTATTGAATAATCAATTGTAAAAAAAGTCCAAGGAAAATATAAAAACAATTTATTATTAATAACATATTTTGCCGACGCACACAGCTATACACTCTTAATGTATAAATCAATTAAATACTATACACAAACATTTGTACACATTAAAACGTCAAAAGCAGAATTTGATTACCAAAAAATCTAAATATACAATTAATTGTAATAAAACTGACGATATGGTATTTTTACGATTTGCATTGTGCCATTACCGCACCTACGACCTAAACGTCTTGAATCTAAGACGACCATATTTATTATTACAAAAGTTTGCTTACAATTAGTATTATTAAATTATTGTTACGATTATGAATAAATAACTGGCTTGGGTAGCCTATCTTTCTCAGTTACGAGTTTTAAATGCTGGCGAAAAACGTTAAATATCGTATTGTCTTTAAACTTTTCATAGATCATTAGGAAAACCAAACTTGCATGTAATACTTTTGTAATACCAAAATATTACGCATAGTAATTTTTATTATTACAGTCTATCAAAGTCATGGTGTTGTCTCTGTCAAAGATAAATATGTGGGAGGAGCAAACAGGGTCAATTTTAAATTCGTTAACAGTAAATTTTGGTTTGACTCTACAGATTCTTAGTGTCACTTGTCAAAGAATTCTTGTCAATATGAAACTATTACGTCAATCTTCGCCGCCATATGCAAGATGCATTATTATAATATTGTTATATATAATAACATTTTTGTTTATAAACTTTTGGCGCAGCCTAATTTTTTAAAATGTTCTTATGAAACCACACAAATGTATTACACAGTTTAAACGAATTTCAATCTATGTCATCAATTTATTCTGTGCGATTTATAAATTATCAGTGCACTCAATATTATAATCATGTATTTGCAAATAGATATTTAAATTAGAACTTCCAACAGCCGATATGCAGTCCAGTTAACTCGAGTTAAATTTATGGATTTATCAATCCGAATCAATGATAGGCAATTAAAAGTGAGAAATCAGAGCAACTTTTTGCAAAGTGCTTTAAGCTGAAAACTCATGAACCCCAACATTTAACAAGAGCCTTTTCAACGTTTCATGATTTTCAACAATACAGATAAATGCCTATATACTTCACTATAGTTCAGAGAGAAAATCATCATATTTCATAGCGGCTTTCCTGGCTGAGAACTGTTCACCGAGCAATTTCATGACTTCAGCATGGCTCCTTACACCGTCCTTCAAGGTTCCGTAGTGTTCCTTCACGTACAGAGCGAAGTCGTTAGGGCCTCCCTTGCGGGCCGGCGTAGATATTACGACGCCATCTTTGTTTTTCTTGTTGTGTATTATTACAAAAGTGCCCCGACAGTATCCGCAGCATTTTTTCGTTACATCGATGGATTTCGAGTGGCGGTTCACACTGGAACATAATGAATGATGAATATAATTTTACTATCTATAGCCGGATAGGAAATCAGCACAAATAGAGTACTTAAGTTATAAAAAATTAAAATCTTGTGTGAAGTATGCCAATATGGTACTTGACCAGCGTGATACACTGTGACTTACAT
>DWQT01003767.1:0-12050 GCA_018244895.1 Myscelus amystis hages | reverse complement strand
TATATACTTTTTGAAGTCGGTAACAAATACAGGTTTTTATAACAGGTGAATCGACAGTCGGAACCCTTAAAAGATAAAACGTTAATCATAATAAGTGTAACCGGGTGTCACATGTAATACCCTTTCTCATAAATAATTATTGGGAAAACTTCACTCAAGGCTATCTAATTCCATATAAGTTAATTGTATATCTGTACTTTGGTCACTGGGCAGTTGTTAAATGCTTTTAATATATACATATTTTTATTACATATTACATTTTAATACCCAGACGAATGTGTTGGTACCTAAAATGTTTGTACTTGGTCAGAATCGAACTTGTCACCTCTGGCTGAGCAGTCAGAGACCAAGAGGCCATTCAATTTCCTAAATATCTAAGGTCAAGCATATAATCCTGTGCTTACAAAAATCCTTACATCGCGTAGTTGAAACGTCTATGAGTACGTATGTTTCTCAAATAAATACATGTAACTCATTGTTTTATATGACATTATTATACTCATAAATAATTTGAAGTAACAAAACTAATTACTAAAACGTACACATGGTGATAAATGGCATTGTTATTTTAAGGGTTGTTAACTATCAGATATATGTCATTAATCTAAGATACGTAACATATTTAACTTTACTTAACCTCCTCTTTATATTCTTTTAGAATCTTTCTAATTTATTTTGAAATTACTATGTACATAAAGTCTTAGAAAATTACAATTAAGTTTATTCTCAATTAAAAACAAAAATATACACAAACAGAAATACATATAAAGAAGGAAACAAAGAGAGATTTACAATAGGCATTTGTTGATAAGAACCGATCTGACTTCACTGTAAAAAAATTTTTAAATTATATATTTTTTTCCTCATACAGTAGGTTTAATAAATCTATCTTTTTCAGACTTTTGCATCCAGTGGCTCATTCATGTTGTCTCTGAGCGCTGGAGCCACCGCAGGATTTTCTGCAAAACTCATACCACAGTTGCAACAAGACATGGGAAATCATAAATACTCCACTGAAACGGTGTCGTGGGTAGGTATGTGAGATTTTTTACGTGGATGAACCATCGTTACGAAGTGACATAGTAGGCGTTAACTACCATTTATTGCTTTTACAGCGGCTACGGCATCGCTGGCACTTTTATTTGGCAACATGATATCAGGATATTTAATGGATCGATTAGGAAGACGAGCGTCACAGATCTTACTATCTATATTCTACCTTGGTGGATGGACCACAATATCGTTCGCAGGAAATATATATTTAATTTTACTCGGAAGATTTATAACGGGCTTTTGTCAAGGATGGCTCGGTCCACTTGGACCGGTTTTTGTAGCGGAAATAAGTTCTCCCGCTTACAGGGGACTGTTCTTAGCTGGATTGTCCTTAAGCATAGCCACCGGTGTTTTTATGGCACATTTATTTGGGACATTCTTCCATTGGAGCCATGCCTCGTTATTATGTGGCATTTTCCCCTTAATAGGATGCATTATAATGTATTTTTCACACGAATCTCCATCGTGGTTTGCATCGCAAAATCATATCGGGAAATGCATTGAGTCTTTTAATTGGTATAGAGGAAATAGTCCTGATATGAAAAAGGAACTTGAAAAAATGCTTCTCGACCAAACCAAAAAGAAGGAAACCAAAGGTAAAATTGACACTTTGTTGGCAAACATAAGAAAACCAGAATTTTGGAAACCACTTTGTATCATGATGATATTTTTTGTTATAACCCAATTAACGGGAATTAATGTAATATGTGCGTATACTACAGATATAATGGAAGACTTGATGGGAAACAAAAAGTATGTAGACATTGTTATGCTGGGAACAGATGTACTACGGTGTATAGCTTTAGTAACAGCATGTATACTACTTAGAAAAATAGGTCGACGACCTTTGGCGATTTTCAGTGGAATTTTTACTTCGGCGTCGTTAATCACATTAGCTATATATTTATATCTTGTCAAAGCACGTGTAATATTGCACATATCCCCCGTAATATCTTTAGGATTGATGGCTTTCTATATCGCAGTATCTAATTTGGGTATTGCTCCTCTACCTTGGAACATGGTGGGCGAAGTTTTTGCAACAGAAACAAAAGGAATAGGCTCTGGGATAAGTGTCATGATGACATCTCTTGCTTTTTTCGCAACTGTGAAAACAGCTCCTGCGATGTTTGAAAACATTGGATATTATGGTACTTATCTATGTTACGGGCTATTCACATTAGTTGGGACGATATTCTTATATTTCTGCTTGCCTGAAACTAAAGGTAAAACATTGTTACAAATAGAGGAATATTTTAGAAAACCTGAAAATGATAATAAAACAAATGATTCGCTATTGTCCGACTGTAAGATAAATATATCACCGTAATGTAGATAAGATAATTTCTCACATGTACACTTTTATGTGAATGTTATGTGTTAAGTAGAATGCGTGATCAAATGAAATATTTAAATCCAATATTTATAGTGATAGTAATTAATAAGAATAAAAAAATAACTTTTAGAATCAGAAGTATAACTATGAAGTTGGGTTACTTATGTACAAATTTAATAATAATATCATATATGTACATTCATAATAATATCGTGAGTTAGCGTTTAAGTAACATTCAAATTATGCTATTGAATTAATTCTAAACAATTGACTTATGACCGGTTCGGCCATAATTAAAACAATACACAAAGTTAAACGATAAGGTAAAAGTAGCTGATGTCAGGGATTCGGTAATTAGATTTTTTATGAAGTAAAGGTAAAACTTTTAATATATCTTGTAGCTTACATTACATTCGAAGATTATCAAAGTTGATTGTATTATTCGTGATAGGATAAGTTTTGCTTTTTGTTATGAGTAATTTCTAAGAATAAAAGTCTCACGAGGCGTAACAAAAGGCGAGGGCTCTGTCTATGCACCCTCGGCATGTTTAAAAGGTCTATTTCACAGTCCGTTAGAACCGGACAAGTGGCACGCGTCTTCGCTAATATTAAAAACATCTTCCTGTTGTGACACGTGGTTGTTAGCGGCGCTAGGCACTCAGTGATTCGCCGACATGTGCAAAGCGTTTTTCCATAAACCAGAAATTCCCACGTTGGTACGCGACAAGTTTTTGTCAGCAGCTAACAAAAAGCGCCCAGGAAAACATCTGGAGTATGAATATTGCTATTTTGGTCGGTTATTTGAGGTTTCACAGCATGTTTACGAAGTAAAGTATGAGGAAGTAGTAAAGTGCTAGTTTGACTTTGAGGTATTATGATGACACGCACTTGTGAAGGTGAAGATAATTAAAATATTCGTATTTGTTCCATTTATGGAGAAAGAAAAGCGGCTTACCAATTCAAATTTTGTATAAAAATATTAAGAGTAAGTATATAGGCACTGATTTGCTTGATAATTAAAATATATATATATATTACTATATCTATATATTAACAGTTTTCTAGTAATATGGGCATTTATTTAATATATGCATTTCTAGCTATCTAGGAATCAAGTAGTTTTGGATAGTCGTAAAGAAAATAGTGTACATACTCGTACTTAAATGTTACCCTAAAAAGGGTACTTTTATTTAAATCTGTCGTTTTCCCACGGATAATACTCAGGTTCAAGTTATTATCACTTTTGAATTAAAATGTACTGTTTAAACCCATCTTTTTTTAAATTAACATGTTTCAATGATAATAAATACACAGTAAAGCATAAATATGATTCCATATTATTATGTAAAAACAACCTTTTAGTTTCTTGCACGTCGTCTACTAGACAAATGCAGAAAATTAAAGATAGTTTAGTTATAAATGTCATTATACAACATAAAAATATTTAAAGCAGATTGAAAGCCAATAAGCCGGGCTTGCATGCTTGAAATATGTTTGAAATAGAGAATAAACAAAGAGTTTCCCTTTATTTTTATGTTAATGAGTACTCCGCGTATTTATATTCCTTTGTGCATTTTTGTGTTCCACTTACATGTCATATCATCGATGCGATAGTCGGGTACAAGCGGAACGAATGTTTAATAATTTAGTAGAAGACACGTGGCTGAGCGGAAACTGTACACGTGCTATCAATTATAGTAGGAATAATAAAAAAAAACTTGACGGGAATATTGTTATGGTTCACCCCCAGTGAGAGGTGTGTCGGCTTTATTTTTGTGTAATTTTTGTAACATTAACTTAAATACAATTAAAATGCTTTTTTGAACAGACAATATTTACGTTGCCTGTCATATGTTAAACATAACTTAATCTAATTTTTGGAATCTGTCAAAAGTAATTTTTAATATTTATTTGCCAGTGTAATCAATTTTCTTTTCTATTTTCTATACAGTGTTTTAGTCTTTGACAGTGACCTTTTAGTAGTATGACATAAACTAACAGCGCGGTTGGTAGGTTACGTAAGTGATAAGTAATTACTCGTAATATCACTGAGTTGACTGGAATCTTCCCAATTTAGAGATAGCATTAACCCGACGTATGCGTTTGAAACGTAATAATAATACAAGAAAGATAATATAATATCACTGCTTCGACGTGTGGTTCGCTACTCATACACTATTTATGTTATAGAATTTCTAAGCTCTTAAACAGGTCAAGTATTTATATTTAAAAACATACTTAGACAGAAATATTCTTATTATATAAGTATTTGTCCTGTGTGGGAATTGAACTTCAAACCTCTAAACCAGAAGTCAGTAGCTACGGCCAAATAATCCCGGACTAAGCCGGGTCAAATATGTCAACATAAATGTCAACATAAGTGCTGTTTCGATTCAGTGACGTTGAGAGTAAATTATTATTATTTAGTTTGGAAACATGATTGCTTTATTAATTAGGGAACATATCTTTGTGTTTATGGAAGATTTTACGTTTTACATGTAGCAAACAATCGTATAGATTAGTTGCAAGAATTGTCAAAGGTCAACAACTCACTTCAGGTAACTGAGGTAAAGTTGGATATCGGATGCTCACATATTCTAGTAAACATTTATCAAAAGACACAACGTTAACAATTGTTTATGCAATGAAACATGAGTTATGCTTTGTAACAGAAATATTCGGCGAGTTTCTTTGTATTCTTTGAGTTTCTACTTCTATCTCATTGATTGTAATAGAATCAAACATTTTGAAAATCAGTATTGGGGTAATTTTTACTTATAATAATATAAGCATTGACGCCAACAGTTTCATATTAACAATGAACGACGATGTGTCGGGGTTGTGACCTATGTAGTAGGTACACCTACCTTGTTGAAATTGGTACACACCAATTTCAACAAATCTATTGGTCTGTTAAAACCATCAACATTAAAAAAAGTTATTTATAAGTTACATAGCAAAACCTATAATTTCCAAAAGTATAGTGAACAATTATGGCACAGGAAAAAATTTAATGGGATTCTTTATTTTGATCTGATCGCGGTACCTTTACCAGAAAATATGTCTTATAATGGTGACTATGTACTAAATAATAACTATTTGCGGTTTGCTAAAGGTGTTGAAATGTTTCATTTGGATAGATTTACTATATAACTAGCCTGCGACTTCGTCGGTGTGGAATAGTAACTATGACAAACTTCCATACAAATTTTAATAACAGCTGCCAATTATTTCAGTGACCTTTAAGCTCTATCTAGCTAATCATGAAAATCTTCATGTAGGTAACTAGGTACTGTTGTTTGTAAATATCACGTTGCATTATAAATTATAGAACAAGCCATTCTATTAGCAAACAGATAAGTACTCTAACATTCTGGGTCGAAGGGTACAGATTACAGGACGTTAATCATTTTAAATTGATACTTATTGTAAATCAGTGCAGTCTGTCCGAGAGTGCGTGTTCAGTTATTGTAATAGTCTTTACGTCGATATAGCCACGATAACGAACTGTTGCTAATGAAGCGATGAAGGCTATCTAATGATAAAATATAACTAATAATTCACAAGCAATTCATTAGTTAATAAATAAATAAAAAGCATATGCGTTTAAAATTGCATTAAATGTCAGTATTAATGCAGATAGAACAGCAAAACCACTTTCCCAGTCAAAAAAGGGTAACAAGAAATGTATGATGTTATATATGTAGGTACTTAGTTACATATCGTAGAGACAAGAAAGATGCGTAAGACATGTAACTAACTTATTTAGAACTAAATTTAAGACAGAATTTCGTATAATTTTACATATTAGTACGAGAATGTACTTTAAAGACCGAGATATTTGTTTTTTTTTTGGGATAATATGTTGTATGTTGACCTCCATAGTCGGTATTTGTAACCGAACAGACGTAGAGAGGAAACCCGTGCATAATAGCGAAACAATGAAAGGTTGAAAAAAACATAATTAGGTATTTTGACTTTCATCTAAATAACACACGATATATGTATATTTAATAATTGGGAGTAGCTTGCTTAAATACACTGCGCATTGTTTGTTGAATAATCAAGTTATGCGACATTTGGCTGAAAAGGAAACAAGGTTGAGGTGACGTCGTCGTGCGTGACGTAGCTGCGGGCAATATGGTGCCGTGATTCCGGTTGTACGGTTTTTAAATAACGTTAGTATAATTAAATTGCAAGTAAATTTTATACATGTACTATATTGTTACATACATTATATTTTATAACAGTATCATACAGTTATTATACGACAGGTTTGTAAGGACAGAGATATTTGGCACTCGGTGCTTTCTGCCCGCGATGGTTAATGTATGTGTATTATACGATTTTGTCTTATCCAGACAAAACCGCAATTCATAACGCCTTGGGTGGAAAGACATTGCTTCCGCAAAAAGGCGGGACAACGGGTCGATGTGAAAGATTTTTAATTTACCGTCAAGATTCTCGACGACATTTAGCTCCTAGAAAAATTTGCTCGCGATGGCTTGCTATACAAAGTGTTTTATGCGTGATATCATTTGTGACATCTCAACGTTTCATGACTACGAACTTTTCAATCTTATTACTTTATTATCAAAAAGTACTTGCCTTATGAACAGGTGCAAGTGTATTTGTAAAGCATACATGGACCGACTGCATTGATCAATCAAATGTTTTAATGATATATTTCGATTTGTGTACTGTTATTTAAAGTCTATTTTATATTCTTTGCCTAATATTATACTAAAATGGCATACCTATACTAATCAAGCAGATCGCAAGATCGTTTTGCAAGAACAGTTTCTGTAATATTATAATTCCAAACATTGCAATAAAGGCTGCGGTTGAGAAATTTTATTTTTATTGAGAGACATTTCATTATCCCTCATATCCGGTAAAATATTCGTCCTTGTCCATGATTTACACCATTTTGATTTACATCTACCAATCCAATTCGAACAGCGCCGCTAAGTGTTATATACTAAAGTTTAGAGGCAAAGTTTAATTAGAGGCAAATGAATGCTGTCACCAATGTATCGACATCGACAATAAAATAATGATTAATTGCGCTTTAATCTTAATTTATTTATACAAAGACGTTAATAAACCTTATCATGAGAATAAACAAACGATGAGTGTGGCGCACAGATGATAATAACATAATTAACACCAGTGTAAATATTCACCAACCTTAAATACCTAAATATCGTCACACTTTTATGACATACAGAGTTTATACAATGAACTCACATGTTTTTCCGTATTACTAATTAATAATTACGACTTCAGCCAGTGTTGTTGCTGATGAATCATTAGAATAATTGTTGAACATTATTTGATGAATCGTGGATGTTCAGTTTATTCGATTGTGTGCGAAGGAAAATGGTAAATACTACTCTTACATAGATGTAACAAAACAAGATCATACGTTAATTATATCTCATAGGAACAAGTGACAGTCAGTTCAACGCAAGGCGGAGGGGGGGCAAAAACGATAATTTCACTGGTGATAAGTGATAAGTCACTAACTATTATAACGAAATTATTATTATTATTATTTATTAATTAATAACGAATATTATGAATATTATTAATAACGAAATGTTTGCACATACCTAGTCTATTTGCTGTTGCCAGTATTAAATTGTATTGTATTTGTATGAACTACGAAAGGCGAGGTTATGTTATTAATTTTACTGTTTTTATGTGAAAAAGGGAGTAAAGATTTATGCTCTTAACCTATTAATAAGTAGTCTCGAAACGAACTAGTTCTGTGCTTACTTTTTTATTAAGTATTTTATTCATATATTACGTGATTGGTAATATTTTTTGAGAGCGAAAGCGACACGTCTTTATTATAAACAAGTACTGAAAATATCAGATTGACTTTGAATTCATGTAATTAAATATTAATATCTGTCATGTACGAGTATATTACTATGCAATCGCGTACAAACATACTTCGAAAGCATCTTGTATTAAAAGCCCTCTTTTATGTAACAGATGAAGCCAGATTGTCTGAGATAGAAGACAGAGAAATTGCACCAAATGTGCGCAGCGGCAGACGGCATGCGTGGTGCACAGTACCACCATCTGGCGGCCTTGTTTTCTATAAAAACTCACTAAATTAACTACAAGACTACAAAAGTCACGGTGGCATATGCTTATGTTTATTTGTAAGTTGTATAATTCTATTTACTAAATATTGACCATGAACTTTAACGATGTTTTTAAAATTTTAATCAGCAACGAGCCAATAAACTGTCGGTTAATCTTAAAAGCAATGAAACTCTATAAAATACTTCGAACTGTTTTTGTAACAGAACGTTTCTTAATAATTTCCGTAACGTTGGAAAACCAGTGCCGAGAAAATATTTATGTATGTCTGTTTATAACTGAATAGAACATTAATCGCTACGACAATTACATAGTTATTATCGTTTTATATTAAATCTTACAAGCCGAACAAGTGATATATGTATATAATGCAATGCGACCGCAATTATAAAATCATTTTTTTACCTGTGACTATTATTATCTTAGAAGGGCAGTACTATCTCGAGTGCGCGGGTTCGTTGCATAAGTCGGACAGATTATTACTAACGTCATCCTAATCTTTGAACACGTGGATGGTATATTGTGCAAGCGTAGAAAAAGTGCTTATTCAGTTTCTGCCGTTGAAATTTCGGTGGCTCCCTTAGGCAACGTCCGTTTTTTGCTGGTTCCCATGAACCCTGCGACAATGGAGGCGACCTCGCTGAAAGACTGCGCCGAAGATCCACGCAAGAATAAATATTATACAACAATAGGGTAGCTTCTTTGACTTTAGCTTGTCATGAACTCGGCCCAAGTAGTCATGATACTGGTTCTTACAGTATTGCATTGTACCAGAAGTCGATAACTAATTCTATGACGAATTAAACGTGAACGTAAGCAAATTATTTTATAAATCGGTGCCTTGCTTGTTGGTCAACACCTGCGGAACTGAAATTTAATTTCTATCCGATAATACTCATTTGCAATTAATACCTACATAAATAAGAGTTTGTATAAGCAATACTTAACGCATTAAAATTGATTTAAAATTTAAAACATGGAAAACAAAATATTATTTAATATTATTATATAATAAACATTTTACGGCCTGTTTGAGTATTATTATAGACCTTCATTTTATATTAAATTTTCTTTAGATCAGAAGTTATGAGAAAAGGAGACAAGTATTAAATAAATCCACAAAGTATAACAAACGATAGAAGTAAGCTGACTCATGCAAGTACTTATGAAGATAATAGCATTTTTAGCGAAGTCGAAATGATCAAGACTAGTAACGTTGTCCGCGGCTCCGAGAACAACAATAGCGTATAGCGACCGTAAGTCTCGTAACGGACTTTTTTCGGAGCACCGATCAGGATACTTACTTGTATGGCACGTAGGGTCTATGGTTGTTGTCATGTAAACCAGACGTATTCCCACCTATACCTGTTCTAGCCTTAAGTTATGTAATTACAAAAATACGAATTATATATAATTTCAGCTTAAAACGACTAAAAAACTACAGAGGAAGTTGCGGACCCTGTTTTTGGTATGTTATTTCATAAATGTATTTACTCCTTTTTTCTTTGGATCTGGCCATGCGTTAGTTTGGTGTTGTTGTGATAATTAGTATAGTTTTAAAACGTCCGTGACGTGACGCGTTACATGTTCACCAGCCTGTGTTTATCTACAAAACGGAACCTTTTTATACTATCGTATCAAAAACGTACATATTAGATATCTATTGTTTTTCGGTTTTCTTCTACTTAAAAAGACAATTCATAATCAATCTAAGTTTTTACCAAAGCAATCATATCTTTATAATTTCAAATTTATAGGCATAATTGTTGATAAAACCCCTAGTCAGATGTGTAAAGCTTTAAGCAAATGACGTGTTTTTTAACCTGTGCTTCATAAGTAGGTACTCTAAGTAAACTCATGATGACTTTACGATAATGTCGTGTCTGGAGTCTAAGCACTCATAACCCTAACGTAAAGATAAGTATTTAAGTAGTTTTAAGGACAGCTTTAGTAATGAATCCTATTAACGATGCAGTTGCGTTATTTATGTTAGAATTTGTAAAATCCGTAAATAACTATAGAGGGACATTACATTTACTGATACGGATAGGGCGCAGGTGATAACATAGTTACATGTGACTTATTCTATTCTGGTACATGTAAGTGCTTGGAGTAACTTAATATGGACGATTAAATAAAAATGAAAAGTACCTAATATGTTCTATGATTCTGTTCATTATGAAATATAATTTGCAATTGTTTCATTGTTGCAATCGGAAGTACAAAACGACTTCGTTTAATATAATGCTTCTTTAGAGCGGTGATATAATTATTTACAAGTAAAAATATCAGTTGCATCGTATTGCTCGCTCACGTGTGTCTAAACCCTAATCGACGGGAACAGCGCCTGACGAATGGAGCGGAAAATATTTAAATGGAAGCCAAAATAGCGTGCTCTGCGTTATCCCCGTAAAATATGAGGATATTGTGATGAATAAAAAAATCTCAAATTAAAATTCTCAACGCACCCGGAAATTCTATTGCGGACCGAATATGCAGGAATATTTTCAAACTATCATCTTGTTTACATTCCATGTAAATACAATTTACACGGTAGGAATCACAGAGTTCTTGTGTTAATATTAAAATGTATATTTTGTTTATTGTTTCTCTAAGGTACTGAAATTTATTCATAAAAATGTTAAAAAGACGTGCTTGTGATGTACACGAGGGTTGCAGCTTAGAACTAATTATTTGAGCTGCTTACTACCTTACTAATACTTACTGATGTTGTTTCCCGATTGGACAATTGCGGCTATCAAACGCAGGACACGGGGCCTATCGACTATGTAATCAGCGGTAGCAACACATCTGTGACTACGCCGTCAAACATTATTAGAGCTTGAGATACTTATGTATATCTATATTATAGTAAGGGCTTGACATGTCAAATGGGTTTGCGTTCAACGTCATGTTGAGTGACTATTGCAGTTGTTAGACAGTCGCGTCAGATGTCGGGTAGGATGGAAAATCACAGGATCCCACTGCCCACAAGACAAAAAAGCGTACGAATATATTAACAGTTATTATGATTACTAGTTGAATTTTCGATTCTAATACTGTATTAGTAAATAAATAAAATCGGACACACACGATATTGCTTAAAAAGTCGTTTCATTTTCTAGAAGACAGTAAGGAGAGAAGAAGAAGAGAAATGTTTTAAAATATTTTATGATCAATCTGTTAAGAATATTGCAGTCCAGACTCTTTGGAGAACAAGAATTTCGTCCCGAATCATCCCCGCGGTCCCGCGCCCCGGTGAGACCGGGTTTGGTTGCTAACGGCGGCAAATTACAATCATAATAGCGACCCCGCTTACCGTTAACGGCCAACCTTAGGGCCCGCTTCGACCGCGTCGGCTTAATCTCCGTTTAAAACATATGATCGAAAACTGAATTATGAATTGTCCAAAAATTTATATTAAGCTTTATTGTATAATACATTGAATATTGAAGTTGTGCGAATTGCAAAAATCTCAAATCCAATTTTGATGTTAAGAATTAGACGAATTCAGATTTATTATAATATACTAATTTATTAACTGAAC
>DWQT01003766.1:0-12053 GCA_018244895.1 Myscelus amystis hages | reverse complement strand
ATGTCTCCCTTACCACACCCTTCAAACCAGAACACAGCAGCGCTTAACACTGCTGTTATAAGGCAGAAATAGCTGTGGCAGTGGTGTTGCCGGAGTCGAACCACAGAGGGTTCTGCAACCTTTAATAGGAATGTAGAACTACATAAGAAATGTATACTAATGAAAAGTTTAATTTGTAACCTGGTAATATTAGAGGTGGCAGCTTAAGTGAGTACAGCAACAGATATTCAAGGAAATGACAATATAAATATATTCTAAAACCAGCAATACTTGACTTAAAAAGCTTATTTCTTCAATCTGGTCTCAAAAAGTGTTTGAAAGGAGCTTCTACGACAATGTCGGCAACAACAGAAAATACATAATGCATCACATACCACTACTGAAAGTCACTGACATATATAAAATATATAAAATTTTTACAAGTTGCCAAAACTTTTGCATAATAATCTAGCACCTTACTTAAACTTCATGATCAACTCGACTATTTGTATTTTCATGTAACATGTTACCACACTTAACCATAAATCGTAAATCTCATTACATCATACCTTACTATACAAGCACAGATGATAAAGAATATGTCTGAAAAAATGTTTCATGAGCCATATTCAGGCTAAATGGTGAAATTGAAGTAATCAACTAACAATTCCGTGTGTTATTTATTTGTAAATCGCAACAGATAACACAATAACTATAATACTGTAGAGACAAAAATAATTCGTAGGTAATAGATGTTTTATTAATTCAACACTGATTCAGTGTGAATTAATCAAAAAAACTTAACTATTGGTAAGAGATGACTCACGAATTACAAATACAGATGTTCGAAGTTCATTGTAAAGCATTTAGATGTACTCCAATTAAGGATATCTTACCGAAGCTCTCAGTCAGTTTCAGCATAACCCCACCGATATGCATGTCTCCTTTTACGACCATCGTGCGTTTTTCGTTGAGATCAGTCACGTAGATCGTGAGGTTCCACGACCCATCTCCAACTATTTCCCCGTCCGCGAGCATTTTGCACTAGTTCGTTAACACTTCAACACTCGAGTCACTTGCGGTGGCGCATCACGGAACAAAATAAAGTTTAGAACAAAATTTCGATGCGTCCATCCAGCTGAACACGACCGAATGACACTAACTGACAGACATCGAATCGAAGTCGAACCGAGTTGACTACTGGTCAAATCAAATCATATATATATTTATGTTACGAAACAGAATAGTGATGTACAAGATACACGTTACAAGTGAAATAATAAATTGGTGTAACAAATAAGAATAATGCATATATCAATATTCATGTTATGATAATTAGAAATGGCTAGTAGCTAAGCAGAGGTGTATAAATAACAATATATCATTTTCAACACACTTATTTGTATGCATAACATTATGTTTATAACTAATAATATACATTTAAAGATATCAAAGAAATATTGTTACGACTATAACAATAATATGATTTGTATCATAGAGACCACAATAAAGATGTTACAGACTACAGTTTTGTTATTTACCCACGTAACGTAACGTAACGACATAAGTTCACATCACTATGCTACTGCTAGTTACTAGTGGAAAAAAATGATTTATCTACATTCAGTGTTGCTATTTACAAAAATAATGTTTACTATAAAATAATATTAGGATAATTCATTTCATGGTTTCAAGAGGTTACAATATTTAAATTAGTAATAACAAAAAAAATATTATTATAAATATTACGATATTATATAAAGTCTATGCTTTTAATATAAATTTTAAGATAACATATTTGTCATTGACAGTTCAAGGTGAGTTCTTGAAGTGAAGTCGGTCAAATCCAAACTGTCATATGCTTGTACGAGATATATCGTTAAAAATTATACATTGTTCTCATTGCAATTCAAATAGCATATAAATTTGAATGTAGATTTAAATACAATATTTCTGAGAAGTTAACACAAATGGTTACCTATAAAGCAATGGTTATTAAAAAGCTATGAGCGGCCGAAGAAAAAATAGAGACATGGTCACTAAGACAAGTAATAAACAAGGTGTTTACAAGACATTTAAATTTATTTCGATAAATGTGGGTTTTTATACGTTTTATCATTGCTAATTTTTATTTCAGCATTCTCCCGTTCCACGCCAGACCACACTTTCGATTCGCCGTCAAGAGACAGTGATTCCATATGTGACTCCCAAACACTCAGCCCAGTCCCGCTTCCGTGCACGCAGGAAGGCCCTGAACCCGCAAGAGATGTCGTCTGGAATTTCGGCGGTACAAATTTAAAACATTCAGTACCATTAAACTCAACACCTGATAGGTCAAAGAAAAAAAGACACCGATCAAATTTATCGGAAACGAGACAACAAACAGTAACCAGACGGAAAAACACAAGACTGTTACAGAGAAATACACAACTACCTCCAGAGTTGTTAGAGTTGAATGTATATGTTAAACATAACTTTATTGAGAAGAAGGGACAGACTGAATCCAGTAGTTTAGTAGAAAAACCTAGATCTGGTAGTGAGGATGACATATTCAGTGAATCGGCTACTACACCGAAAAGAAAATCTCAATACAGAAGATGTCTAAGGAAAAATGTCTTAAGCCCAAAGGTTTCATGGGTAGGATCTGAGAATGGGTTAGAATCGGACGATTCAATGAATGAGTGCTTAATACAAGCCACTCAAGCGACTGAAGAGATTATTTTAAATGAAACAATTAAGCAGTCTTGCTTTGATTGTAATACCCAACGGGAAATTGATTCAGAAAACAATGACGACTCATTGGATGCAATCCTTAAGGAAATAAGAACTCCACAAACAAATCAGTTTAAGGTAGAGTCACCTGGGTTTAAAAATGATTCATTTGATGTCTTGTGCGAGGAATTAAGTACTAGTACTTTTGAGCGATTAACACAAATGCCTCTTGTGAATGGATCAAGTAGGGGTATGAGTACATGTAACACAAAAGATACAAGCACATCAGGTTATTCAATTGCCCGACACAATTCAATGCCAGAATCACCGTCCTCAACTGACCATAACAGGCCTGCATCTTCTGGAATGACAATAGGACGATTCAAATCAATGCCGCATAATGATAGAGGTGAGAAAGTTACAGATAAAATATTTATTGCACAAATGTTACATTGTTTATGGTTCTCAATTTTTTTTACTTTCATACCATTAGATTTACACATTAATATATATGTTTATTTTGATTGAAACTAGGCGAGTCCCCAATACGCTGCTCACCATTGGAAATTCAGAAGAAACGTCAACAAGCTCGGGAAAAACTTCTTGCTAAGAAGCTACCACCATTCTCACAAATACAACCCGAATTAACATTGCCTGCCCAGTCAACACATACTAGAGAATCTCCAAAGAAGGGGGTATTTGAGCCCAAAGTTCCAAAAAGGACCAGCCAAAATAAGACATGCGCTAAACCTGAACTAACATCTGTTGTACAGAACACACTACCCACCAGAAGGGATCTTCTCTCGCTGATTGAAATGAAAAGATTAGAAGCGCTGAAGAAATTACAGCGTAAAAAAAACCTAAAGTCTTGTATCCGATAATTATGTAAAATATTACAATATTTATTGTTTTAAATCAGAAAAGAATCTTCTATACGTTTAATTTTTAAAGCAGTTAAGTTTCCTATTTTATAGAATTTTTAACTTTGCTCTTGATCTTGTGATGACATGACTGTATGATTAAGTCTTGTGCCTTAATTAAAAACATTATTTTCAGTACTTATGTATGTTTGTCTCATTAACCATGTATTGTGATCATATGATTTAAAAAACAGACTTCATAAAATACTACATTATTGTTTATATAAATTATTTAGCTGTTTTTGCATGTCACCTGTTGCAACTCTTTACCACCTACCACCGAATTTTGTTTTTTAACGAAAAATGGGCGGTCCTAGAGACCACGCTTTATTACAGAAAATTACATCGAAAAATCTTAGTTCAAGAATTCGTGGTAAAAATAGACTTAAACTTGATTGATTGGGTTTTAATGTCACTCATTAGCAGAAAATATTTTTTTATTTATACTGTGTACGTATATATATCAATATATATTCTATAGTTTGATGTTTTGTAACAGAAAGGTTTCTAAAAGCATGCAATTTCTGAACGGAAACATCTAACGTCAATTATGCTAAAGACAGAGACGTCATATTAAAGTCAATGTCTTTAATAATCAATGTCAATGAACTTCAAAAATATAACTTGTGCTTAAAATCATAGAACTTGTTTATCTGTAACTTAATTGGGATAAATGTTTCAGTTTGTAATTTAAAAACGATCTTTCGAGTCGAACGATAATCAACTAAAACAAACAAACTTCAGAATCACCAATTGCGGTAAATTGACGATAGTTTTTCAGTGTCAAAGAAAAAATGGCAATGAACTACGCCCGTTACATCTCAAGAGTGATATGTATCGGACCTAAACAATGCAATCTGCAAGTAAGTAGATCTATAAAAACATCTCAACCGACCAGGATTGGCATGATACCAATAGTCGTAGAACAGACTGGAAGAGGTGAGCGCGCCTATGATATATACTCCAGACTACTTCGCGAACGAATTATTTGTCTAATGGGACCGATTAATGACGATATAAGCTCCTTAGTGGTTGCTCAATTATTGTTTCTACAATCGGAGTCCAGCAAAAAGCCTGTACATTTGTATATCAATTCACCAGGCGGAAACGTCACATCGGGCTTAGGTATATATGACACAATGCAGTACATCACTCCTCCAGTTGCAACCTGGTGTGTGGGGCAAGCTTGTAGTATGGCATCGCTTCTATTAGCAGCGGGGGCGCCGGGAATGCGTCACGCCCTTCCCAACTCTCGTATCATGATACACCAGCCATCTGGCGGTGTGAGAGGGCAAGCCACCGATATACAAATTCAGGCTGAAGAGATTTTGAAACTGAAATCTCAAATAAATAACTTGTATGTGCGACATACAGGCTTATCTATAGAAAAGGTTCAAACTTCAATGGAGAGGGATCACTTCATGTCTCCAACAGAGGCGAAGACGTTCGGTTTGATTGATAATGTCCTAGAACATCCTCCATCTCATGCTATGGAAAGTGAATGTGCCGCAGCTGCCTCAACTACAACGACTACAACAAATGCATCTGACTGATTTATTAGTAACACATTGTTATCATCTAGACTTACCATTGTTGGAATTATGATAATAAATTTTATTTATTTAAATACTAATGCTATTTCTTAAACTACATTCAACTTGTAAGGTAGGTAGTAGGTACTGTAACAAGTTTAATGTCACTCCGCATTTAGATTATAACGATAAATCATATTACTGTGACATTTCTATAACCTATAATTGGGAGTGGATGTGTCCTCAAGAAATTGAAAAACCTAGACTTTGCTCCAATACATTGCAAGAATTATAATCTTGTTAGGTATTCCTAAGTGTGAAATTGGCATAAAATCATGATATTGTGCAAAACGGCTTCAATTGTTGGTTACTAATATTTGCCAATTATTTCATATTTAAATCTTGCACGATTTTTAAAGGATTTCATTTTTTGTCCTGGAACCAATAATTTTTCTGGGATAAAATGTAGCCTATGTGTAGCCCGACAAATTCCTCTACCTTCTGTAGTTCTTACATACAAACAGTTCCTTTGCAAAAATAAACATCTATACTAATATTATAAAGAGGAAAGATTTGGTTGTTTGTATTGAGTAGGCCCCAAAACTACTGGACCGATTTCAAAAATTCTTTTACCATTAGAATCCTACATTGTCTCTGATGAATATAGGCTATATTTAATACTAGCTTTTGTCCGCGGCTTCACACACATTGCAATACAGAATTTCTTAATGTCAATAAGAAAAAATGTAATATATGAATTTAGATATTCCAAAGATAGCAGGAAATGTTCAGGTTATAGGGAAAGGGAAATTGCTTTAATCCAAATTAAACGCGCGCGAAGCCGCGAGCAGAAGCTAGTATAAAATAATTACAAACTTTTCTTATACATAAAATTGTTTAAAATACATTTTTCATTGGTTATTATTTTTCTATTGTTATAGTCCTTATGGGCAATAAAGTTTTTCCCCTGTTTGCTGTATCCAGTCATAGAAATATGAGACATTAGTGTAGACTATAACAGCTGGATACTCGTCATTTCTGTACGATACAATTCCAATCAGCTGATTCTCTGTAGAGACTAGACCACTGCCGGAGTCACCCCTGGAGTAGAAAATTTAGATTCATGTTATTAAACAAATACCTTTTTTTGTTAGTAACATACGTAATAATAATTATGTAAATAAATAGATAATATATTATCCGTCGGAAATATATAGGCACCTAAAAAATGCGAGTCGCCTTAAACCCCGTTAATACCGTAACACACGCAACATTTGCCAGTGTATAATGTGAAATTATTGCCCGATTTAAAGTAAACACTGTACATTTATTATATTCGTACATTTAAATTAACTTTATGACAAATAAGTATTCTTTTTTTAAATATAAAATGCAAATTTTATTAGTCGACCGTGCGTTCCTTACTGAATTTTATCGAGGTGTCCATCTATTTCCAACTGATAGTACTTACCTGTATTATAAAGAGTGAATATAATTAGTTAACTATTTGTGCAATTCGATATTACTCGCAGAGGCAGTGCTACTATTCCCGAGAACTGAAATGGTCGCCTCTATATTGTACACACATATACATATACTTAGTATATGTTGGTAATATATAGTGTACATTATGTGTATTGTTGTCGCCATGCTGAGTCACGGTCGTTAAACCAAGATTGATAAGTGTAGTGTGACAAGGCGACTCTGACCTTTGATTCACCCTGCCACTATAAATGGAAGTTCTTAAGATAATTAATTTCCTATTGTTCATATAAACATGTATGCGTGTATATTTACACATGTCTGGACAAAATGACAAGTTAGAATAAAGAAAATGTTAAGAATGCGTGTTAGTTACGTGCGTATTGGTTTAGTGGTTGATGGCCCTGATCGCTGTGGAATCGTGGGTTTGATTCACGAGCATTGTTTGTTCTGTGTAGGAGTGATAAAAATATCGAGACCAAAAGTCCCGACTACCATATGTAGCTCAATGACCGATTATTTTTAAGATACAGAAGTAAAGTATATACATTGTGTTTGTAGAGCTTCGCCGTCTTTTATGTATATTACGGCCGCATGCTAAGTATGAGTAACCCTGGTCAAGACTTGTCGCAGTTAGTCGACAATTTAGGACACAACTTGACCAGCATTTCGTAACACTATGAATATTCTGTACAGTTGTGAGGCATTATAGCGAAAAGCAATAAATATATGGCGTTTTGAGTTTTAAGCCGATAATAGTAATAATAATTGGGCAACTTAACTCGATGGTCTGTTGTCAACATTTTTTATATCACCTGCGCATAGCATTCCTTTGCCCAATCTACTAACTAAGGTGCATACGTTGCGTGGATTTAGAACTTGCTGCACCATTTTCAATATCAAAGTACGTTCCCTGGTTATATCCTGAAATTTAATAAAATGTCTTTTGGTAACCGCATTAACGTTCAAGATTAATTATTATTATTACATAACGATGGGTCCCTACTGGGTGAGCAGAAAGAGCTGACAGCCAGATATCTCTATATTTACGTACCGGCGCGTATATACCAAGTTGTAGAAGTCCATGTTTACCAATAACAATAGGTACTGGAAATTTGTGTCGTAAATATGTGATCGCAAACGCAATAAAATTAGCCATTAACTGCGGTAACTTCTAGCGCCTTTTATGCTTTGAGTGCTTCATAATATTTTTGATATTGAAAATAACTCACACTAGTTATTCCCCATCCAGCAACAAACGTATTAATGTGTTTTGGATGTTGTCGTTTTATTATCACCCGTTTGATATTCTTATTTAACGGTAATTTCTCTTCCAAAAATAGTATAGCGATATCATTTTCCATTGTGTCTTCACAGTATTTGTGATGTACTGCGTATCTCCTAACATACCTAATTACAGTTACCTGCAAAAAACGTGGACTTTATATTATTTTGTAATCATTTCTCACATCTCTATATCGGCTGATCATTCATACGCGTATTTAATATCGTTCACAGAGTTATGTACAGTCCGCGGAAGGAAGATTAAGATGGCTTACTGTTGTATTTTCGTCTTCAGGTTTATATCTTCATATTATGTAAGTTTATGCAGTATGGCAGTAAAAAGAGATTCTGTGTCTCTGTGTGTGAAAAATCAAATGATCCCTTGAAGGCTAAATTAAATTCTGTACGGCATACAATAAAGCGGATTGTTGTTTATAATTAAATAATTAAAATATACCTCATTTAAATTTTCATGTCCTGCGTACACGCTCATAATAGGTTGGTTATCATTTTGACATTCATGTAAACAGTGGCCAGCCGTCACCAATATATGCTGATTTATCACTGAGGCTCCGCAAACCACGTGCTTATTGGCACACGTAATAGAAAGAAACGCAGCGTGTGGAAATTCTGTTATATGGGTAAAATAGCCGCCCACTATTTTGCTTTCAAATAATGACGATTTACTTGCATTATAACTATGAATTAGTTGAATAGAATATGTCAAAAATACAAAATTCCAAACAAATACGAGTAATCGCTTATTCATAGTAGTTGTGAGTTTTTATTATTTTCCATTTCGCTTTTCATTTGATTTTGCAAAAATAATTTTCTGATATTGCCGTTAAATGATTATGATTGAGTCGTTTTATGTCTTTTTTAATCAGTCTAATCAATCAGTAAAACGGTTCGCCCACACATTTCAATAGTTTCAATTTAGAATATTGTTGACATGTTGGTCGGATAAAACTTGTTGACTCCGACTCTATCCAGTCTGTAAACATATAAATGGGAAAGCTTAAAATTGATCAAATGACACCAAACTTTATATGCAAATTTACAATAACAGGTATATACAGAATATTCAGATTCTGCAACTTAGTAATTGATCCAACAATGATGTGCGGAGAAAAGGAAAAAATTGAACAATAACCATTCCAATTTTAAAAGGCACGGAGGGAAAGTCTGTATGGTGAAAAAAAGAAAAATATTGTGATATTTTTAAAATATATTGAAGCGTAAGAAATATTGATAGTCTTAATTACAGCTACAACTGTAAATTACTTATTTCGCTCGGCAGGGAGTCGTACCCGCAACGTGTATGAAATACACGGGCTTCTAACCACTACGCTGAATGTATTTATATGTTTCAATTTGTCATAATATCTTTCATTATATTATTTATAATAACAGTATTTGTAAAATCCTATCAACCTGTATTAATGCATTCGAAACCGCCTACTGGCAGATCACTAAAATGTTAAAGGTTATTATATTTTTCTTTGAACAATTTTTCCTTTCATCAATAAGAAACCCTCGGGAGCGACAGGAAAAAATGGAATAAATCGTATTATATCACTTCAGTCAGGCGCTACAAATTAGATTATTATTTATCTGGAAAAGGTAGCTTTAAAAACTTTTATCAATATTTTAATATGTTATTTAGTATTGCCAAATTAAATTTACCAAACTTAAATATGCGTTAAGTGTTTCGCAGCATATGCAATGCCAGGCGGTTACCTCGCGCATTGTCTCAAAGTCAGGCCGTTTCGACCACGTTGGGCAGCGAATGCCGGTTGGTTCAAGTCAAAACAATGCGAATATTGGAGGGTTCTGTCATAAGAGACGAGAGAAGCGTTCCGGCTGTGACACCGGTCGTGCCTGGCCGGTGCTGGTGGCGCATGCGCGGTGCTCTGGTCGATACCGGGTGACGTCAAGAGGAGTCCGGCCTCAGTCAGCCGCCGCCGGCCACAGCGCGAACATGTGGCTGCAATGCTTGGCTGCGACGGCGCTGATAGCCGCGAGCGCGTCTCGCGAGGTCTTCACCAACTCCTTCCTGGTGCGCTTCAAGCGGTCGCTGAGGCACGAGGAGGCGCACGACGTCGCGCTGCGCCACGGCTTCGACAACCTCGGCCCGGTAACTAGCAACTAGCCACGTGACCACACGTAAACATACCATACGCGCCTAATTTGCGCCTGCACAAATTTTATTTGGTTCAAGTACTTACATGACCATTTTATACTCTCTAAAAATTTGGTCAGCATTTCACTGATAGATCAGGTACAAGATGAAAGTTTCGCTGTAATAATAATTACTTAAATATTAGAAAAGTTAGAAACTTGTCTCAAGTAGGGCTTCTAATCTGTAGTGGTATTAAATACATTCAAGTATTACAATGTATGCTCGATATGGTAAGGGATAATGTTAACGCTGCACAAGGATATAGGAATTGGTCTACTTACGGTATAATGAAAATTAGGACGTTTTTTTTTATTTTGAACGTACTCGTATGTGCTACGTGTTATGCATTATTCAGTTAAGTTAAATATTCATTTGTTTTTGAGTTATTGAAAACCCTCACGACCTGTTCGCGCCCACGGCCGTAACTCCGCGAAGGCTATCGCCTGCACTTGACATTGCAATCGGAAAACTCGTCTACCTTTATATACTTTTAGAAAAAAACACAGCACACATTTTTGCATGTTTTCAGCCAGTCGGTCAACATGTAGTCACTGAAACAATTGATTTATGACACAAGTATTTTTGGATGTTACTAGAGGGGTTTGTTTGCGGAGGCAGCTAGTACGGGGTACGAGGAAACGTATTATTGCGTATTGTTATCGATAAGAGTGGATACGAGCGATATGGAATGACGGTGGGAGATAACGAGTACATCCCTGACATTACACAGCGGCTGAAATGCGGGCTGGTTCAATGTACCCACGATTTTTGACTGCCAAGTAGGTAATTTCACTACCGTGCACTCGTATTCCAGCACGGAATTAAATTTGTGAACTCACAATTCGAGGGAATGATTTTAACCAGCTGCGCTCGCGGCTGTAAAATTTTACTTGGCTATAAGATATGACATAAATATCAATAAAAGTGGCCTAAGTTACTCGTTATAATAACAGTTATGTACCAATCGAAGCCCCGTCAAAATCGATCTAACCGTTGCATATATTAGCCGGAACAAACAGAAAGACAAAAATACAAACAGACGATCATTTTTAGAATCGGTTGTCAGTACTGGGACGTTAATCATTAATTACTATCCACGCTATTTTTTCAGTAACAGAAGAGTTGCGACTGTTGTCGACTGAAAAAACACAAGAGAGGTGTCAAGGGACACCCAAGGGACACAGTTCCTTTCGATTAATTAGTGAAGGAATTGTAGTAAATTAAATTAATTCTAGCAAAAAGTGTCGTGACAGCTTTTCGTCTGAATTTTTTCCGTCTAGCCGCCTTCGCAATGCGCGATAAGGAACTTCCTTCCAAGAATCTTCTATCCATGTCGCCTGGCCAGGCAAGGTTGAGACCAAAATACAAATTGTATTAATAACTATTGGTTTGAGTTACAAATAGGCGCAGCTCTAGATCGGGCGAAGCGTATCTGATAATGGTGCTCGTTAAGCCATACAATTTTTTTTATATCAAATGGTCTTCAAAAAGTTATGAGCCACACATTTATAGGTACTATAAAATTATCTGTATAAACACAGTATAATCACTATGTACGAGTACTTGAGACCTCCCATCTTACATAGGATATATGTATGTACCTCCGATATTTGAATATGTAAATGTATGGAGCTTTTAATTACATTGAGAATCAGTTACGTACACCGAGACCGGTTTTAACTGGTAATAATACAAATGATATTACATAGGTTGGCGTGATGTGATGCATGGCCTCCACATGCAAATTTTTATATCATGCAAACTTTATCCAAGATCCAAATACGATTTACTGGAATGAAGTTCCTTATCGCGCGTTACGAAGGAGGCTAGACGGAAAAAAATCAGACGAAAAATTCAGACGGAAGTTGTCAGACACCCTAGTGTTGCCAATTAAAAGAAATAAAATTTTATTACAATTCCTTCACTAATTAATCGAAAGGGACTTCGTTCCATCTGGGTATC
>DWQT01003765.1:0-12054 GCA_018244895.1 Myscelus amystis hages | reverse complement strand
CACGCTGCGCACGTCCTTCTCGGCGACCCACTCGTCCTCGAGCCTGCAACGAGCGCACCGTTAGAGCCGGGCCGCGCGGCGCCACACGCAGGAGTTGCACTGCGAACACGTCTGTGGCCGTCGCTACTGAAGTTGCATCATATTATATTATGTTTCATAACAGATTGTTACGGTGGGTAACGGTCGGCCGTCGACGTCTGGGAGTGTGTTTGCAGCGCGAGCGGGTTGCGGTCCCGTTAGTGCGGCCCGCGGAGCGACACGGACGATGAACGTACGCAAGCCGAGCCCACTACGACGGGTTAAAGTGATGCAAGCGCATTAAGCAATGAATGCTATGATCATATATGGCAGAAACTAAATTTCTAATGTTACGAAATAACAGATCACCACAAACAGACAGAAGGCTACCTCGGTAAAGGTACGCATGCATGACTATCCCGAGAAGACCGGGTTTTAAAATCTCGTATGACATCAACAATAACGTTCAGACTGAAATTCGGAAATGAAAACGTTGCTGATTTGCAGCAGAAATAAATAAGCAATGTCACTTTAAATTTAACCATTCCGGACAAAGTCTAGGACGATTAACAGACGGAAAAAATCTGTCTTTTTCAAGGACATGCAATCTATTTATTAATGAATAATGTAATATATCTGTAGCTAACTTCAAGCAATACTAGGATCCATCTCGAGATTAGTCACAGATGCGTCGCTAATGGACAGACGGTTTGACAAGCAGTCAGCCTGCCGCGCTTACATTTGTACAGATTTGTAATGGGAATTACGTATGTCCGTAGCACACGTTTCCTACAAATCTATTTTAAAATGTTCAGATAATTTGAGAGATTTTTTGTTTCAGTTCGGTTAGGACATGAGCCACCACATCAGAAACAAAAAGACTTTACGATTACGAAAGAACATTTGGCTCCTGAAAAGGGCAAAATTCGTGAATTCTTTTCGGATTCGATGGGAATTTTGATGGTTGATTTTATCTTTCAGATGGCCGAAATAACAATAAATGAAGTATCCTCCATCAAAGCATTCAGTGGTATTTTATTGCTTTTAACGAATTCCATTTTTGGTGCATTGTGTCCTCACAATGTCGAAAAACGAAATACTTTGTGCGTCCATGAAAGATTCAGTTGAATCGCCAGGCCAAGTACTTATCCACCCGCCCTTTTACTAACAACAACATGTTACAAACGAACGTTTTATGTTTAAGCGTGTCTGCCTACCGACAAACATGATCTACGATATTAAATGCGTGCCCGGCACAATACGTTACTGCATTCAGCGAAAATTATCAAACAGGACTGGCAACCCTCAAGTTGCTAGCAACAGGTGGGGAATGAAATATGTAAAGAACTATGTAATAATAAAGTTTCAAGAGTTTCAGATTAAACTTTGACGCTCGGAGTGTGCTAGCAACTTTAGAAATGATTCGACTTGACAACTCCCGTGTGGCACTTTTTGATTAAACATTTGGCAACATTCGATATACGTATGTGGCATGCCAAGCGTGATCGCGCGAGGACCAGTTGCATGGAAATGTTCAAATTTTGATCAGAATTATTCTCCAAGAGCCAATTACGAATGCATGTGATCCTCTTCATGTTAGTTGTTCAAGCCAGTATGAAGGACCATATGGCAATTTGAAAAAGTTATCCCGATTAGAATTTTTTTTTTTGTGACCCCTTAGGATCCTCAATAGTTCGTTTGCCGATTTTAAATTCATCGCATTAATGCATGTGACCCTTCTATTCAAACGATGCAAAAAAAGCAATTATGATGTATGGAGGGATCAATAGTGCAAAATATATCGTACATTTTGTAAAATGAGGCCGATTTAAGAAGTCGGACACGCGTTTAGCTGAAAACGTTAAAAGTTTAAAAGGCAACATTCCGCCACAGATACAATCTGCATATGAACCCCTCAATAGGTGTGGACTTACGGCGATGCGATGTCTGGGCACCCGCTATGCTACGCTATGATGAATGGTGAACGATTTTTTTTTCCTTCATTTTGAGTTTTTGCACACAAAAACATGGAGCAAACAAGTCGACGAAAAAAAATCGGCTAAGTTTTTTATGAGAAACGTGATATGATGGAAAAGAAAAAAAACATTTTTTTTTGACTGAGCATAAAAACATGGCAACTAGTCGTGTGGCGTACGATATTAACCGCCCGATTTAAATATCTACCACACAGTGATGATAATTAGGGTTGGAAAGTAAGAATAATGACGGTAAGAAAGAAAGAAAAAATGTATCGCGTCTATGGAATACGCAAGTACGACCCACCTGACTTTACCTGATATCTATTAATACAACATTTACCCGACAAAGTCAGTGCTGGAAAATTTTGTAACCGGATTAATATTGACAATAAGCAACGTAAATTTTTATAATACATTCCGTCTCACCGTGAAGTGGACACAAGTATTAGATATACATATATAGAATTTTAAGGTCACTTCTCGCAAGCGACTCGCTAAGCGACCGAAGCTCCATACGAAGAAGATATAGAATCAAAAACGTGTTCCTCGGTTGGTACATTTTGAAAATAGCCACACACTCCCATCCTACAAGATCCTCTCCCCATATTGGGCACTCCGATAACAAGGCTTACCTGAAAAATACATTCAGTTATATCATCAAGAATAAACGTGACAATATAATATGCATAACCAGACCGGATGGTGTTGTAGAATGTATATCAGTGTACCTTTGACCTTCCGAAAACATTTATCGCCCATAAATTTACATACAAAAAAAAATTTGAAAAAAAGTTTGATAAATGTGATTTTTATGTTTTACTCCGAAGGCTCCCGCGAAGAGCTCCATTCTTCGGATAAATAATAAGTGGTACCGCCTTTTGCGATCTAAGTATGCATGTGAAATGTTAAAACTGTGCAGATGATAAATCAAAATATTTTATTAGCGCTGTTCCCCATGTAAACCATCAATACCCATCATATTTAAAAACCATTTCATCATAGATATTAGAGGCATTACAAACATACATATAATACATACAATGCGATCAAACTGAGCATAAGGATCACCAACGACTTCGATCTGGCTGTAAGTTATATTATTATATTAAAATTGTTTAATTTAAACGCATAAATAAATATTATTTTATCACTGAACTTCGTATTTTTATATGCAAAAAATCAATTTAAGTTTCTTCTTCTATTTTTGTCTCGAAGCGAATGTTTGATTTTCTTTGTCATTCGCTTCGTTACTGTTATCAGAATGATGACAGCAGGGCACTCGCCCACTAGCCGAGATCGAAATTAAATACTCTTTCGATGCTTTCTATTGTTGTCGCATCGTTAACACGCACGCACACACTCACACACACTCACTCACTCGGCGGGCGGTACTCACACGTGCGGCGGGTAGTAGGTGAGCAGCGCCTCGCGGCGGCCGTCGGCGGCGTTGTAGCGCGTGGCGGCGAGCGCGGCGTGCAGCGTGAGCGTGTGGCGGCCGGGCGGCTCGCGCAGCGGGCACGCGCCGCCCAGCCGCCAGCGCGTGCAGCGCGCCAGCCGCCACGCCAGCCCCTCCATCGTGCCCGCGTCGAAGTAGTCGAACATGCGCGCTGCAACCGACCACCGCCAATACAACGATAGAGAACATTCTGCTCGTAGGACAGATTTCTTCACCAGCACCACACACTACAAATATAATACCATGACAACAAGCGCACACACGGTCAACATCTACCTCTCCATATGTGCTTTATTACTATTGAGTATATCTGTGGAAGCTCTATCGATGCAGTGTCGCTGCTATTTAAACGGAAAGCCATTGTTATATATAGGGAAGTAACGCATCTTTAATTTCAATGCTAGCGACAATGAACCTAGTTGCAGTGCAGTGTATTTGAAATTATCCTCCGCACCAACAGGCCAGCATTTTGTTTCAACGAATCCATTAAAAATAAAAATAAAATGTTATAACAGTGGCCACAAGAGTCCTGCGACGATTCAATGTTATAAATAAAAAAACTGAACGTAAAGACTAGGTGAAAATGGAACTTTATAAAACTTTAAAAATATAATAAGAAAAAAAACACGAGTAAACTATGCGATGCAATAAAAGTAAAAGCCGATACACAATGAAGAGCCACCGGCAATGAACATAAAATTGGATCAACAAATGTACGAGCCATCTAAAGTGTCAGAACAGAACCATAAAACTCTGGCCGGCCGGCGCGAGGAGGACCGCTACTTGTACAGGACAGGGACAGACGTAAAATGACTATATAACATAATGTAATGCATTGAGGAGTTTGAATGCTTAAAGCGAGATAAAAATATTCTAATACAACGACTATCCAGACTAGATACTGCGGAGAGTGTACAAGTGTCTGAATAGTGTATTAAGTTGTTTGTTCTAGGTGTAGAAAAGGTAACAAATTTAGACTAATCCAAATTTCACATTTCGTATAAGAGTCTTTAACAGGATCAACAAATTAATGATTTAATACCGAAAAACTCTATTGCCTCCTAAATGAAAAAAGCTCACAAAATGAAGATAAGCCTTCGCTAATTCAAAATTATAATTCCTAGGATGCTATGTATAGCATGTATAGCATAATCATGTATGATTCAAACGTGATCAGACAAAAATTGCATTCATTTTTCACATTTACATGTCAACGTTAAAAGGTACACAAGAAAGGGACAATAAGGGGCAATATTTCAATTTGAAGCAAAATAACAAAGCCACTCACCAGACCAAGGCTGCCGTCTGTACCGTAACTTCTTGCCGTTCCGCCGAATCAGTTTCGAGGTGCTGTCCGCCGATTTCTTGCCGCTGCCCGAACTGGTCGTCGACTCATTGAAATGATTGTTGACGTGACGCTCGAGCATTATCTGCAAAAGCCGATCACTCGCTTTACAATAGTGACTGGAACTAATGCCGCTATAATAAATCATTAAGTATAAATTTAGTGTGTTGGATAAATTAATCAATGAGAAGAAAAGACTTGCTTAACATTAATAAACTCGAATAAAGTCAATTTCGCTTTTCAATCCTCCTTATTTTAAATACATTTATTTGACTATGATTAGAAAAAGGAAATACATGATGAAAATAATATATTTGAAAGGAACACAGGCGTACACAAGATTATTCTTATTCCTAAAACAATACTTGGTTATGTCATCCCCGCAATAACTTTATCATCACCGTCATTGTCATCAGTCATCAGTGCAGTAGAAAATAAATAAAACATATATCTCGCAATAAATTTAAGACAACATTGATAATTTGGATAAATTTATTGATTGATATGAAATAATAAGACATTAAAGTAGATCCATCTATGGAGAAGTGTTTGCATACTAGCTGTGTCTGCTCGTCTGCCCTTGGGGAAAGAAAATACAACAGAAATTTATGGTCAAAGATATTATAATAATCGACTAGTTACTACTACTAACATATTTCAAACAGCAATAACAACTATGGCACCACCACATGTCGAAGACACATTTGAACTAAAATGGACGAAAGGAGACTATAATGAAAATTATCAATTTAAAGATAACGTCGATTTCTCTTATTTGAAAACTAAACATGCGTTGGGGCCACGTGATCAAATAATGATTGAATCACGTTACAAAGCCGTATATTTAGTAGTAAAAGAAAACTTAATTGAAAATCGTTTATACGAAGAAGACATTAAAGAGTTATCTGACGATATTGAGCTGAGAAATGTTACTATTAACTTAATTAAAGAGCTATCTGATGATATTGAGCTGAGGAATCACGTACATAATTCGATCATTATTGAATCGGTTGTGATTTTTAAGCATAGACGACAATAACACGAGTACAAAATGAAATGAAACAATAGTATTCTGTGACGACGAACAAATCCGTCTTCAAAAATTCGAAACCACAACTATAAAGTACATACAATAAACAGTACGAATCTAAATATTAAAGAATCATCGTTGAAGATCATACATACAAATAAATGAACTCCAAATTAATGAATACGGATTCTAAATTCACAACAGATACATTTGTGTACGCGAATTAATAAAAACCAACGAACGTTACATAAAGTCAAAACGATATAAACAATAACCCATTCAGAATTTGTATTTTCAAATGCATTTCCAATCTTCGTTGAGGAGAGTGTTATTGTGGATTCGTTTTGGCGATGTGTACTGTGGATCCTATGAAATCACATTAGAAACGGGCTAGGGACAAAGAACGTAATTGTACCTGAGTGGAGAATCGTCTGTCGCAGCCGTCGACGATGCACTTGAACGGCTTGTTGCCGCCGTGGGAGGCCGTGTGCCGCTCGAGCCAGTGCCGCGAGCAGGACGGCTTCCCGCGCACCTTGCACTGCTGCCACAAACACACGTAGTTCTGTTTGCCCTCTTGCGATTTCACGTGCATCATCTGAAAAACGTTGAACCGACATATCAATTGGACAGTACAAAATTGGTGCTGTTTTTCCTTTATGACACAACTCTCATAGAAAGGAATACTTCCACATTATATATTGAGAAATCAACGTCGGAACTGACATACAACAATCAAACGAATTATTGTGGACATTTTTAAGCAATTGTATACATACTTAATAAAATTCTTGTGATGAAAACTTGTGATGAACTTTACAATTAGAGTTTCGAGGGGTATTTACTAACGAAAGAAAAATCAAAACAACTTACCAGTAAATGATCTATGAGCTCTGTATCGCTCTCGCATTCTCTCCCGCAGTTCTCCCACAAGCACAACACCACTGTACTTGTACTCGTTGAATCCGTGCTGGACGTCCTTTGGTCATTTTCTGGCTTCAGCATACTTTTGGGTGGAAACCGCAGCGTTTTAGGCTGTTTGAGTATAGGACTTTTCTGGCTACTCTGCCCGTCCACAGAACTGACACTTATACTAAGCGACAACGACGAATCCTCGTCACACTCTTTACTAGTTTGTGAGTCGCTCGGGGAATCGATCGACTTGTCCGTACCTATTCCCGACTCCGATGATTCGGTTGTCGCATTACAGAAATTTGCTTCTATCACAGAATTTTGAACATTCGATGAAACATCCTTCAGTAATGTTATTTGCGTGAAGATTGTATTCTCCCTTTCAGATACATCTTCTACTTTTCTACACCCTTCTTCTATACTATTTTCCTTAGGTCCTATTGATTCCGCTTCAGAGGAACCAATTTTTGACATTTTCCCTTCTGCTAATTGTTCTACTTTCTCCGATAAACTACTACTAATTTGTGCAAAAGGCCTCGACATAATTTTATTACATTCTAATGGAACGATGTTATTGTTAACAGTTTTGGACAGCCATGGTATATCACATTTTGAACTTGTTATTTCTCCTACTTCGGGTTCCTTAACTGTACTACTAGGTGGTTCTGTGCCTTGGATCGGATTGTCGGGGGATTTGACCGGCGCCATAGGTATACTACTCGTATGCAACGCCTGTGTCGCAAAGTTTGCTAATATAGGCGTCTGATGGTTTACCATTGGATTTGAGCAAGTCGGCTGTGACGACGTTACCATATTAGTATTCGTGTAACTCCAAGTCTCCTTCACGTTCATATTTGGCACAGAAGTAACGATATAACCGGGCGGCGGCACCAAGAGAGGGTGACTTAAGTTAACATTGTAATTTGGTTTCGGTTGAACTGTCATACCGACAGCTGACATTCCGGCAACATTTTTATTAATCACCGGAACGGACTGACTGGTCACAGTCCCTGGTTTATTAATATTTTGATACCCGGGTGGCATTGTATTTGCAAGTTTCAATAGCGTCCCATTGATCAAAAACTGTGCTGTCTGTTGATTTTGTAAAAAGTCCTGTCTCTGGGTCGCCGAGTGTGGTGTTTGAGGAATAACGTAATTTGGCATTTTCGTCACGAGGTTAGGAATTTGGACGACTGTACCGTTTATATTTTGCATGAGCGGAAACACAAATTGACCGTTTAATTTCGTAGGGCTTGATACGTTGACATTTTGTCGATTAAACGTCTGGTTTAACGTATGAGCTGGTATACCATTTTGCGGTATCCTTAAAGCAGTAAGCATCACATTTTGAGGTACCGCAACGAATGAAGGTAGATTCGTTGATTGTCCAGTGCCTGGTTGAGGAATATTAATTTGATGACAGTTTTGAAAATTTGTACCGGGTACATTCAAGTGGTTATTCAGAGTGCCGTTTATTGGCATGGTGATCTGTCGAACACCGTTCGGCATATTAATTTTTGGCGTCACCGGAATTGCTTCGCCGGGAACATTTTTTGGTGTTGAAGTATGTAAGGAATTCATACAGTTCTGTTTCTGAAGCTGTACTTGTTTTAAATTGTTAGCTTTCGACCACGTCAAGTTTTTACTGTTTGCTATACACGCAGACGACTTTCGGTTCGTTCGTTTAGATTGTGTGTTCCTTTTGACCGGTTCCCTTTTAAATGGCGTCTTTTTATTTACATTTGTACTTAAGCTTAAATTGTTAGAGCCACACATGACGCCGTTCATTCTACTGTCCAGCTTGGTAGTGGAGCTCACAATACCATTCGTTTTCGTTGAATCTGGCTTAAAGTTCGACATCTTTTTCGAGGTGTAGGTGATTGTTGTTGAAGCTATTCTTAAAGGTGTCGCTTCTGTCGATGGTCTTATAGCGATTTTATGTGTCGCGCCGCTCATATTGTGTTTACTCGGAATTGTGGTTCCATTAGCGAATGGGTTTTTCGAGGTGTTTCCTTCGTAACTTACTTTTTTACCATCAATGTAGCCATTCAATAGGCCATTTTTATTGTAAGTTTCAGGACCGTGTCGAACCTCTATAAACCCATTAAATGTCTGCATCTTCGTGTGATTGTTATCCTTAGGTTTACAGTACTCAAGTATTCCATTAGCGATAGAAGGTGAATTCGTTTTACTGAGATCTGTAGCTATTGTGCAATCATTGGTTGAAGATCGTACTACCTCCGCCTGCTTTCCGACATCTAGTAATACTTTCGGACTGAGTGTTTGCGATAAATAAGAGATATATTTTTCCAATTCATCGGTGACACCATTTTTGGGCAAACATCTCTTCTTGGTGTCATCGTTGCCGACGACGCTGGAATCGCGTTTGACGCCGTTTTGGGGCTTCATCTTGTGATTGAAATACTCTGTGATGCGCCGGTGCATGGGCGGATAGGGACGGCGGACGGGCGCGTGTTGGGCCGCGAGGCGTCGCGGTCCCGGCGCCGGCTCGCTGGCCCACGGCGGCATGCGCGTTCCCACGCCTTCCTCGGTGGTGCTGTGCCCAGACTCCGGGCTCGGCGGAGAGCGCGGCTCGGTGATGTCGCTACCGCTGCAGCCGCCGCTCTCCGTTGGACTCAACACCGCCACGCCGCTGAAACATTTAAAAAATACATGCTTAGATAAAAAAGGCAAAAAAAAACACAGAGCACACTCAACGTTTACCGTTTAGATTTTATAATGCTACAGGGTCATCGAATTACGTAAGTCCGTAGTGTTACCGGAGCATTGATAGTAATGACAATCAGCTGTTGAATAGACGCGATCGATCGCACGCAAGCATAGGCGTATGTCAGAGCGAGACGGCAGGCAGCGCTCGGCGGAGCCGCGAGCGGCGCAAGGTGCAATGCCCTGCCGGTCCAGTGCAGTGACGCAATGAGACGCGCCGCTGCACTGACCGACCGCCCGACCGCCGACGCACATATTAGAATTATTATTTTGGGACGCGTGACATTCACCGCTCGCAGTCGCCGCGGTCGTGCACTGTGACAAATTGGGCAACGATTACTATTTATTGTTAGTATATTTCCTTACTGTGCTCGATAATTTCGTTTGCTTCTCATGGGATATATTACGAACAATAGTCGTACACTTTAACCACTACACGTGACACGCGCCGCGCGGGCACGTAACGCGGCCCTACCTGCCTTGTCCAAATAAGTTGATTCACACGAGCTTTCTCTCGCATAACCCGTTTTAGAATCTTTTGTTATGCGAGATCTACAGGTAAATGTCGTACACTGCTATTTTAACACGTAAGCTCTCGGTTTTGACGCGTGTGGATTTGAATTCTGCGCTCTAGTATTTTAGGCGGTGTTTTCGTTGAGGGGTGCCGGTGGATTGTGACAGCGCAGACGGTCGCAGTGTGGGCGGAGTGATGTCTCGGCGCGTCAAGGGTGCACGCTCGCCCTTTGCGAAGCCGCCACCTACACATAGCCAGAGCCGTACGCTCCCCCTTTCTTGCGCTTGGCAAGAAGCTACGTTACTAATTGACCCAATTTCTAAAGAACAGCTCTTTGCTGCGAATATTTAAGAATCACGTACACAGCGATAATTAAAAGGTCCAATTTGAGATCGGACTTTTTTTAATCCTATTAAAATTTACTAATTTCCGTCGACATTATTGATCGTTGTCGAGGGCGGGATTACGTTCTTTCTAAATTAATTGTTACTTCCAATTTCCCAATTATGCAGGAATGAGATCCATCAACGGCCATCCATTAGTTTTAATAGGGCGTTAGCTAAGCGACGGCAATAGGAGCAAGTCGCGAGCTACAAAAGTAAAGCGTAAGTTGTAACCGAAGTTACAAACGGTTAGTCCGCAAGTCAAATCGAGTGGTCGTAAGTTAAACTATTATATAATCATGTATTATCTACTTTAAAAAATCAAAATAGTGAATTTGTGTGATTAGGACATTTGTTTGTTCTATGTGTGGGTGTAAGAAAAATACGTAATCTACGTAAACATTATATAGTACGTATATACATATGTACAGGCTCAGGGTCTTCATGAGCTTTAGACTCCAATGTGTTTGTGTGTCTGAATATTTATGCGGTTTATACGTGCGCGAATGATCGAGTTTTGTGGCTAATGATACACGTGTTTTTGCAACTGCAAATTGTCGAATACGATAGCGTTAAAGTCTGAAAGGTCCTCTAATACGGTAAACAAATATCTTAACAAACAAATGTAGTTTGTATGTCTAGCACGCGAGTACGCATATAATATCGATTTACGTTAAATTTCCCATCGAAGCCCAACCGGTGTCGTGTGCAGTGCGAGAGGCGAAATGCGGTCTCTAGGTGCGCGGGCGATCGTTTCGAGACGATCGTGTTTTTGCGAATTGCCGAAAGCAAAAGTGGAAGCGTATGTAGGTGAAGCGGCGTCGATGCAAGGTCGCGCCCGCGCCGATTTCGGTCGACGACCCCGCCGCGGACCAATGCTACTCGCAATTGTAATCTTGGCTCCGAATCGAACTAACTATACACGATTACGTATCGCGTCTGCCGACGCGGGCGACGCGCTCCGTCACGACGTTCCCGTTCGTAATTATTTTCAATCGCATCGCAATAAGGTCAACGTTGAACAGGTTCGGAATTTTTGTGCCATAAAACCTAATTATCCCCGTCTAAAAAATATTGCAACACAAACGATTTAAAAAAAAAACTTGTTTTGGGAACTCTTGAAAAATTTCTGTACGTGACTGGTCGCTCATATGCCGTCTAGTCAATATTTGCAAAAAGATAAACGGTCGTCAATAATAATTCTTGTTAGTATAACGATATGATAACAATTTTCGTAATATCACTACTAAGACTTAGTCGTTATCGTAGGATCGTTTCTATTGTAATCCGAAAATCGTTTGATAATTTTGGGTTAATCAAATAACACACACACATCTACCTATTCATTTTTCAAACTGATGTTCCCCCGTCACGTGCTTGTTAGGACGTTGATTTTCAAGAGTGAGAGAAAGATGCCAAAAACGACGAGTGCGATAGAGAAAACCGCGCCCCGTTACGTGCCTGGAGCAGGTTGTCAATGTGCAACAGTCAGACCAATGATGGTGATGGGGATAAAGATGATCATATGTGAAGTTGTTAGGTCTCGGAGGACCAACTCTTAATGGTTAAAGCAAGTTCGAATGAAGTCTTTGTCAGGACACTGATAGTCACGCAAGGGGAATGCGTGATAACACAGCTGATAGTAGCTATCTGACGATTATCCAGTCGACACCGAAGCTTTTGAAGCGTACCA
>DWQT01003764.1:0-12054 GCA_018244895.1 Myscelus amystis hages | reverse complement strand
ACACTAGACACTTGAACGCAACGTGTTCACACAGCGGTTGATGCGACACTAAATATTGTGTCACAATAAATTTACCAGTTACAGACACTCGTGTTCACACAGAGACATGCCATGTATACACTGAGTGTACGGTGTATAGTGTCGTAGTCTGAACCGGCCTTTAAACATGCCAGACATTTGACTACGTAATAAAATTGGAACAATTAATCTTGTAGGATTATATAATACTAGCCTTTTCACTTATTTCGCTTGCGTGGACGTCTGAAAACCATTTCGTTTCCTATAATAATACTACGGGACTGTACATAGTAAATGGCATATTAAAGTGGTATTTTAAATGGAAGAGCTTAGAACGTTTTAAAAATATTCAATTTATTTAATAAATTGTCCCTCTAAAACTAACTGTCTCTCTAGAGGACATAAAGTCTTGAAGCCGGATAATTTTAAAGCTTCCGACAAGGTTTCAAGAGTTTTATGTATAGGTGACAACCGATAATAACTTCTATACCTACACAATATTGTAACTTAAATAGTTAATGAGAAAATTCTAAAATTAGCAACGTAATATCGAAGGAATACCTAAGCCGGAAGTCATCAATCATTTTTAATGAATTTCCAAATCTTTGAATATTTTGCTCGTAACGTCTTTCGCAGATCCAAAATTTCTACTTTAATTTAGGTTAAAGAGGATAAAACTGCTTATTACATAAATAAATATTAATAATACAAGATACGACTAGCCTTGTGGTCGAGTGGTCTTTGACTGCGAAAGCAGTGGTCGTGGGTGCGATTCCCAAGCGAGACAAAAATTTTAGTGGCGAATACCTTTGTTAGTTCTATGTTTGACTGTAATAAAATATTCATGTAAGTATTATATAGTATGTAGATATATATAGTTGACCAGCTTTCTAATTGTTAACCTAACTTAACCTATGTGCCTGATTTTTGTAAAGTTAGTGTTTGTAAGTCGGTTAGTAACTTGTTTTTCTTCCGAAAAATTGTACTTTTCCTATGGGATTCTAACTTACGACCAAACCGATAAATCGATTTTGTTGAAATTTGGCATGAGGATAGCTTCAACCTCGGAAAAGGACAGAGGCTACTTAGATTTCTTTTTTCAATAAATCCCCAGGAGAATGAATAAGGAATGAAGGATTGTATGGGAATTACTTAGAACTCTGCGCGAACAAAGTTGTTGGTCAAAACTAATTTAATATAAAAAAGTTTCCAAAATATACGATGGGTGAAGCCTTGGAAAACATTTTGGATATTTTGTTCCAAGTACCAATCATGCTGTAATTTTTTTGTTTAGTTTTATAATTATTGTTTTGATATGTGTACATGCGTTATTCCTCCTTTTATTAAAAAAAAAATTGGAATAATACATTTGTTAAGGCTAGTTGGATTCAGCCCAATAATCTCTCATTTATTATTTATTTATAAATCCGTAATACTCAGAAATTTACGTCTCCTATAATATTCCGTTTATGATTTCAGAAAGATTAAATTCAAAATATCGCCGATAAAACGGAACCGTCGCATCGTAAAATGTAAAGCTTAGCAATTTGGGTCATTCTCATTTCGTAAATCTCTGAATTTGTGACTTTAATTTCATGTCTTCAATCACATTTCTAGAACCTTCGATTTTTGTATAGAAACGGTTAGGTTTATAGAGAGAGAGGTTTAATTTTTTTATTTCGTCTTCTACATGTGAGCTTACAATTGAGTCTTTATAGAAAATCTTCCAAGTTTCCTACGCTAAATGACTTCTCATAACAAACGACAAAGTAGCTATTAATAAAAACATATTCTTTTTATGGTCGGTATTCCAGACGAAATGAAAGTTATGCGAAGGGTTAGCCGCGATATTGTGGTATGAATTTTAAGCAGTAATAATCTTGGCCGGAGTCCAAATCAACCGTAAGTTTTCACTAACATAGGATTCTTGAGATTGTCGGCCGCATCTGGTTTCGGTTCAGGAACGTCTGCTCATAGGAAATTAGCACTATTTCCGTGTACTTAAGAGTCATACCCGTCGATTTCGAGTGCACTAGCGTTGATGTTACGTTCTTTCCCCAAAGGGACTCGACTTATGATTGATGATGACACAGGTCAACGCACTCCGCATTGAATCACACCGAATATTCATATTATTTGGAGCGTTCGTTTTACTTGTCACTTTTGTAAATTGATGAATTGGGTACGGCACAGTTCGTTAGCTGCAAAAAGCAAAATGCTATATACGTATTATGATAAAACTACTATGAATTGTTTGCATGTCGAACATTTTTATTGAATAACATATTAATTACTGTTATACGTAAATTAATAGTAGGTATTTATAACAATTGTAAATATTAGATAGAAATGATCAAGAACCTTAATTTCTGCGTGAATCCATTTACTTATAATTAAAGTTTCATCGTATGAAAAAATAGTAATCAGTAGGAAAAAATCACGAAGAAACCTATATACATAAGAATTTTCAAAAGAATACCTATAAATCTATATATATAACCGTTTCAGATCTAATATATCTTTGTCAAACAATTTTTGCAATATAAAAGTAGCCGTTTGAAAATTTCGTATATATATAACTATAGGTAATACACTTCAAATTAACAAAAAAGTTCTTTTGAATTATCAACAACCAATGCAGTGTTTCATGATTCGTCGATGTCTTTGAAATAAAATAATTCCGACAACACATTAATCAAGTCTCATCATAAGCGAGTATGATATAAATTCTCTAATTTTAGTCATCCAACGTCGCATGGTTTTAGCTTTTTTAGCGTCCATTAATTTGCTTAATAGCTTAAGCGTCCGTGACATGTAAACTCATCGAGGCATGAAGAATAATTTGTGAATGCGTGAAACGGTTTTCCTTACCTAATTTCGGGTTAAATAAATAATGCTCAAATTAATTGTAGTTTGTACAAAGGTAGCAATTAACACGCAATTCACGGCTTGTGTAAACAACCGTATTTCTGTGTATGTATCTACTGTGCGTGGATGTGTTGTGTGTGTACAATATGTCGTCTCATTTAGTACTGGCCCGTTTAAAACTAACACTGTTTAGTTGTTCATGCGGTTAATAAATGGATCATGGGTTCGATTCTCACCTCCATAAAACACATTTTAAATTACATTGGTTATTACTTTTTTCAATAACTATAAGACGAACTATTATAGAATATTTGTTATTTGGTGTAACGTATAATTATGCCCACTGCTGGGCATAAGTCTCTCCAATCCCCACAGGTCAGTGCTTAGATGCAATGTTTTCCTGCAACCCTAAACAAGTATCTATTAATCCATGGTTGGGATAATATGGTAACAAACATCTTTTATTGCACATAATATCATTATGAAAGATTGTTATTGTTCCGATTTTCTATTGCTGTTTGGTATTGAACCAGTTCTAACCAAGCGATATTCACGGCACCTATCTGTGCGAATATTAATTTAAGTATTGGTTACTATGGGAATTTTTAATGTTTCCATTAGCAGTAGTTATTGGGAAATATTGCATTATGTCTCGAGCTCCTTAAACCCCGTAGTGATTGTATCGGTAGTGTGCATACATGCCCTATCCGTGTTTGTTTCGGTTGACGTTAATTACGCCCTTTGTGTGGGACAGAGACATTGTGTTTATGATAAGGATACATACATATGTAAGGTATATGTAAATGTTATTTTGATCATTACGTACGGTGATATTAGTTTACTTATCTGCACTACTCGCATAGTACATGTGGGTACTTGCACTGTGGTTATGGTTACGCACACACGTACGTCCGCATGCACGCATGCACGCATGCACGCACGCACGCACACACGCACGTACGCATGCCAGAACGCATACACACACACCAGAAACGCTTTGCCTCTTCTACGTTTATCAAAGTAATATATACCTACTATGTATTTTGCTTACAAAATGAAGGTCGTGGTTATTCGTTTTGAATTTATAAATTAATTTTAGGTAGGTATATAAAATAAGTTTATTCATAAATTACTCAAGCTGTTTGCTGTGCCAAAGGGCACTTAATGGCAAACAATATGATTTAATGAATAATTGAAACAACTGAAATTCTGTCATTTGTGTGAAACATTATATTTTCAGGCTCCAAAGTAAAACAGTGACAAATATATAGTCTGCTGTTTTTGCAAGATTGAAATTAAAAACAAAATCTCTTACACCTAAAATCAGCTATTTCGTTAGCCTTTTAATTTAATTTTAACCACAAAGTTGATTTTACATAGCATACTTGCTTCGAAAACGGCGTATTTTTTCATCCCTTATTTTTTCTGCTCCCTGGGTGTTGATTTTCAAAAATGCTGAAATCTGTATTTCTTTAAATGTTGCGATTACATTAAAATCGACCTATTTACAAACCATTATCATCACTTATTCAACCATCTTAGCTACTTACATAATATGTATGTGTATTGTAAAAGGAATTCACTAAACGAATTCCAATTCAATTTTTATATAATAAACATATACAAAGATTGATAGAAGATTATTTATCGATCGAACAGCTTAAACACATAATCCCACACAGTGTAATTCGAGAAGGGCGTGTAATAAATTAAGTTTATCGAATGCCACCCCAGACGTTCGAACAACATGTGCGATTTAATAATACGATTCAACCGAGTGACTTGTGATTCTGTCGCGATATACAAAGAGGGTAGATTCTACGCGTTTTAATGGGTTTTATTTGTTCGAGGACTGTGTACTAAGACGGTGACGTGGCGGTACTTATATACATATATTTGTGTTCTTTACAGCTTTATGATTGTTCGAAGCAGACGTTTAATCCATTGACTGATATTAGAAAAATTTGTCTGTTGTCTTTGATTTCAAAATAACTACGCTTTCTCAAGTCAACCATTTCAAAATTTTATCTGTCTGTGTTTCTATTCTATCTAGGTAATCTGTGGAACAGCTTAACCGATTTTAATGAGTTTTTCACTGTATGAAAGAGAAGTTGGGGAGGTTATGTATAGGCTACATTTTATTTCAGAAACATTTAAAATCCTGGTACAATTACGCAAAAATCAAGTATGTTTTGAGGCGCAACAAGTTATTAATAAATATTGAATATTACGCGCGATACATTTGGGAATGTAATGTTACAATTTCAAACCGTGGCAGATGGTTGTCGATTCCATGGCCATTAGTAATGATTCAGTGGTAAAGGATTGGGCACACGCCGCCACAACGTCACTGCAATAATGAAGGATTACGTAGATTGAATTTACGAGTATTGCAAAGGGGGTTCAGCATTCGTTGACTGTTGATTTACTATTGACATCGAATTTTGATTAAAAAAAAACGTGTATGTGTACTTATGTACGCACGTAAGAAGTTATACTTAAGTGGATAATAATCTTTCTAAATTTATCCTTCGCGTTATTGTGTTTGTAGAGAAAACGAGACTAATAATAGAAAAAAGGTATTTAATACATTGAAAGATGTTTTATTTTCAAAACTAAAACGTTGACTAATTTCATAGTATAAAAATTTACTCTCATCATTTTTCCCTAAAGACACTAATGCAATGAAATTAAAATCGATACAAAATATTATATGTATTATGCTGATATTTTGAGGTACAGTCATAAAAATTACACATAACTCATACATGAAATGTAATATTATTTAGAGTAGTTTCAAGCAATTTGGATCACTTACAATAATGACACGCGGTAAGCGACACTAATTCATTGTTATTACGTCTTGAAAGGTATATTTAAACAGTTATTATGGGCGGGGTGACATTGATATATGCCTGTCCAAGTTGAAATTTTGGAGCGTGCCTTACGTTTATGCTTTATAATAAAAACAATAGGTACTTTGGAAAGTCGAGTAATTGTTTGATTTGGTAATTTCAATTGTTTTTAACACGCTTATTTTTTACACATTATTAAATATAGTGAAAGGTTTTAATTATGACAACTATCTATCGACTGCTGAATATGGGTTCACTCTTTTAGCGGCTTAGTTTAAAGGCCTACCATGCCGATCAAATCGACTGACTTCATTTATTGATGCACATAATGGAAGTGAAGAGTTTTCGAGACCGCACGTACATAATACTTCAATATATTACTATTAATAACTTAAGTTTCCCCTCGATGTTTGATTTCAATGTCATTGCGTGCAAAAATTAATTTACAATACGCACTTAGGTAATGTTGTAAAGTTGAAGGTCACAGGACAAGGATTGAACAAAGGACGACTTGAAAGCAAAAAAACTCAATTCACTTCTTCCTTTTTAACATTCAGCTATGTTTTATTGCCGTCTGTGTGTTCGCTTAGTAAAAAATCTAATTTATTTGTAATAGAAAACAATGTGCCCGGGTATCCGCTGAGATCCGTCGACAAAGCAATTCGTCTCCATTCAAGAGAATTGTGAGGTCCTTAATAAGTTAGCCATCTAGACTTACTTTGGGTATCCTGAGCCTTTCAGGTATTAAGGAATCCTTTTTGTTTGGGCTCAAGGTCAAGAGGCTATCAGTGAGTCATCGAAAGCTGATCAAAACGAGCATTCGCGAAAGGCTTTATGTAATTTCAGCAATTTATAAGTTACTTTTAAGAGTTACGTATTCGCATGATAATTCTGTTTTTACCTATTGTTATTTTCAAAAATTAACGTTTATTTTTAAATGGTAGCTAAGAATAAAAGATCGTCACTTCAAAAATACCACCTACCTATCTACAAGCCTCTTCATGTGTCATCTGGCATTACTAACAGCTAAACAAATAAGGCTTCAGTTTCAAAACTTTCAAAGTGCTCCTAACTTTAAACAAATGGATTATCGCAAACAACCTGTCAAAAATACATTAGATCATTATGATGCAGAACATCCCACGGGTGCCCGCATCAAGCTCTTGCAAAACATAGTCTAGCTCTAGTCGAGCTCTAGCAAGTCTGGTTATTATCAGTAATTAAATACATAAATATTTAAAGAGAAAAGACAATTATTAATGATGATTTTTTATAAATTGTCTTGTTTCTGATGGAATGGTCATCAGTTTCTTTTAAGAAAAGGAGTATGTTACAGAAAATTATTCAAAAGGAGACACCTAAAATCCAAAGAATATTGTTAAAAATATAATAAGCATGCTTTTTTCTTATACAAGAATACTCGAAGCATGCTTCTGTATAACCAGATATACGTATATGTACATGCATATTACTAAATTACGATAGCTTAATAAGGCTTCGAAATAGTCGACAGCTGTGTGGCATTACTTCTAACTCTCTAGATGAGATGGAAAAAGGATCTTAAGCGTGATGCTAACAAAAAGGTTGGGTGACTTTTGGTGGCTAACGCGATACGAATAACGGCAGCACAAGAAAACGTAATAGGAGCCCGGACAAATCTGACCTTTAGTGGATATGTTGTTAATATCGGATCCAACTTCTTATTTTTCCGTCGATAGAGGTTCGGGCTTAGAGAATTAAGAAGGAATACAGGGAAGGAAGGAAGGAACATTCCTATTAATTATTTCCGTTTCAATAAAGAATAGTTGTAAATCTATTTTTAAATATCTAAGTGATAGAGTATAGACACTATCGCTTACGCATTATTTTACACATTTCGATTGTTTAATAGTGAAGAGTTTTAAAGGTCCTTACACATCGTAGAACTATTATTTTAATCTTTAATAGAACATTAATAAGGCCTCTAAAATACGACAAAGGACTAAAATAATATGAATAACTAAAGCTAAAATCTAAAGTTATAAAACAATAAGCACAATCCTTATCCTAAGACAAAGTTTGTAAGATTGGCATCGTATCCCCTTTAAAGTTTAATGCAATTATCAGAATTAAAGTATTTCAAATTTAATATGCGTTGCTTCAAGCGTCCGACGATCAGTTCGACCGCTTTGCCATTTAAATTCCTTCTGGATATCGTAGGGAAATTTAATTAATGATGGCAAAATTAATCCTAGCTAAGACATCCAATGGAACGGAATCTAGGCGGACTTACGACTGAATTAAATCACTCCTATCGCATCTGGACTGCATACTAACATTTCCAGAATTTACATCCAGTAATTGAATTGTCTTAATGAAATATACGTGCAAGACTTAGTATTTCATTTATTTAGTATTTATATGACCAGTTGAACTCTATCCTAATAGCGTATCCATTTGAAAGTTCTCTGTGATTTCGTCATAGAAAAGTATTTGAGAGTGGTGTAAGTTCCATTCACAGGTGTTAAAACTGAAATAGATATTAAATAATAATATTCATACGTAATGTACAAAAAACGACTCAATAGTAAATGGGTTGACCGATCAAAGTTTAAAAAAAAGACTGGAAAAGAATAATACAAATCAGTAATACAGAAAAGAGAAACTTAAAGACATCATAACTTGATTTCATAAACAAACCTCTAATTCGTTTAACCAAAACAAAAGCTACAACAGTATTTAATATAACAACTAACATTCATAATCAACATTCTCAATGTGTTAATAACGTATTATAATTATTGATGTAAGCGTTACTTAGGAACGGGTAATTAAACCATAACCGTCCGCGGTATAATAATCTTTGTTTTACCCCCGTATGTAAATTATTACAGTAATTTCTACACGAAAACAGTAGGAGTAATCGATAGTGATATTAGTATAATATATATATATATATTATATTTCGGTTACTACTTAAAGTACGTGTTGAAAATAACGTTAGTATTATGATAATTAACAGATCAGCATCTTTAAGAGATACAGTTATGGTAATAAAAATGCCAAAATTCCACAGTCATCTAACTCCAAATTAGGCACTTAAATATCCATTATTGCATGGGACAGCTGCTAAACATATAGAATATATACTTATACTTATATAGATATTTTTATTATACCTACATACATAAACGAATGTCCTTATAAGAGAAATCGAACCCATGACCTCTGGCATAGCAATAAGTCTCTAACTACTGAAACAGACCACTGAAAGTTACCTGTGGATTTGTTTGAAACAAGTCAAGAGACATCATTGCGTTAGCTTTAAAAATTACAGCATCTAAATGTCGCTTACGTCCTTTCGTACTTTGACTGCAACCCAATGCAGGCTAGAAAACATTTATTATTAAATATTCTCAGGATAACGGCCCCGAGCTATCACGCAACACGCGTCAGATTATCTACGCCATTACTCAACTGTAATCTGTAGGAAATAATGGACCCCTGTTAATGCTGTACCCTTATGAATTATCAAACTGTGTGGATGGAACGTGTGTGTTGTTATACTGTGGTGTTTTAGACAAGCTTCTCGAGTGCTGTAATTTATTTCCCTCAATTTTTACGACACCGTTAATTTATTGATATTTCATTTTTACCGTGACCGTGGACATATTTATTTGCCACCACTACGAATAAATAAGAATTGCTATGTAGTCGGTTACTAATAATTAATTGATTACAATCTGTTTTGTCGTAATACCGGCTATCGATCTTTTCCAGAACAGCTACAGGCCTAGAAAATAGCCGTTAATGCTTTAAAATTACAACATTTCGTCAGCTAAGAAACATTCCCGACAGTGAAATACAAATTTAAATGTCGCACCAAATCGATAATACTCGTAAACTACGTTATAATACCTGTGAACGCAAACTGAAGTTTGGACGAGTATTTCGAGAAATGTCAATCAACCCTAACGATTAAATTAGTTGAGAAGTTAGTCTACCATAATTTGTGTTTAAAGCCAATGTACTATAAATAAATTACCCGTATGTTTTTTAATAGCGACTAGCTTTAGCGCTGGCGTATTCGAGTCAGACAGAACAAATAATTTCGTTGAGAGCACGATAATTTTTTGATAAGCACTTGAGTTATTTCGCGCGGTTATTTCGTATGAAAACTAAATCAAACTAGCTAAAATATTAAGCCCACGTCCATTCGTTACTGCCGTGAGTGTATAATTTATGCTGCATCTACACGCCGGACACGACTTGTCACTTTCAGCGCTAGTTCCGCTTTATTTTTGACCTAGCTTTTAATTCGTTTTAGCCAGCCATTTGAACGAGACGTGACGCAAATTAAGAAATGGCGGATCAGTGTGAGCGGCGTTACATTTCAAAATTATTTTTAATCTTACATGAATATAAAACGTACTATTATAAAGAGGGAATGCGACTTTAATGAGGTTGTGAGTACCCGCATAACATTTCCAATTCTTCTTCTTGGCTATTGTCCTGGTATATTTGGGGGTCAGTCTTCAATAATTTTCCGCTACGCCGCACTGTTTTGGGTTGCGTCAGCTACACTATCTATTTTTAGATCGTTTTTAATAGAATGTTTTTTTTTGACATTTCGTGGATCCGGTCTATGTACTTCCAAAATGCAATGGTAAAGCCATAGATAGCCACCGTGGTCAATGCGGGCTTAAACATTTAGCCTTTCAGAACGAAATGGCGAACTTTGAGGCTTAAAAGAATCCTAATGACATTATAACTTTTGGTATTTGTATAGCCAAGTTCTATGCTTGCCAGGATTTGATGCCCTAACCAATGAAATTGTTATATCTAATATCATAAATGGATTTTTATTTACTTAGGTAATATCCCCGAAACTACAGGTCTCAAAGGACAAACTTAAAGCCTAGTAGCATTGTTTTCCAGTGGGCACAGTGTGAAGGTGATAAGCTTGGATAGGCTTAAAAAGTAAAGGTAAAGGCTGGGACGTAAAGCAGTTCATTTTTCAATCGAAGCCATAGTCATAATTTCATACATTTCATTATTCGTTGATTGACTCCAAATGTGGATTATTCAAGATCGAGGTGCCCTCTTGTGACGGCGGTTCCCTCTGATTGTTGCCTGCTTTTCACCTAAAAACGAAATGTCACAGTTCCCCTTTGCGCTTTTCCTGTGGCGAACCGGTTTTTTAAGCCGTCGAGTTTTAACTCGGTTTAAGGTTATAATTTATTGCTGTCACATTCACGACGAGTATGATATAGAATAACGCGGCTGAAATGGCGTCCATTTTGAATTTCTGTTGCTTTTGTTTCTTCATAACTATACCTAGTTTTAGTAATATTACAAATTACGATACTGTAGGTTTGTTTGCGTTTAACACAAAAAGTTATTAGCCGATTTTGACGAAATTTCGTGTGAAGATAACTTATTATCTAGGTTAAGGTATGGAATAGTTTTTATGGCGGGAAAGCACCTTGTTTTTAAGTGAGCGCGATCAAAACTTGCGGGAAACAACTAGTTCTGTAATAAATCCTTTAGCGCACTTCTCAGTGCCATGATGGATCGGCATAATACGACGTCACGGGGCATCCTAATGTGGTCGTAAATAACAATTTTGACAGCCTAACGAGGACGAAAGGTGCAAATTGGTATTTATATGGCGCGTACCAGCAAATTGTTGGAATTACGGAATGAATTCCTGTACGCGATTCGTTTTAATAGAGCCGTTTCGGATATGAATTGTTGGAACGGTTCGCCTGAGACCTTTTTGTTATATGTTCCCTTAATCATCGTTTTCATATAAAAGTGTTTTCACAGCATTTTTCTTTTCTATGCAAGCATGTTCCTTAGTGTCTTTCGAAGTTTTTAATCAAAACTGTTTCGTTCGGGTAAGTATAACTTTATACCAGTATAACATTATGTAAGTATAAATAATATGCTGTGCCATTAGTTTAAGGCTGATCTGCTCGGTCGCTATACTATAAACATTTTATTTCCTTATCTAGGAACTGGTTATGTATTGTAATTCTCAAATAAACACTCGATATATTTCATTATAACAGAACTTGTGATAAAGCAGCTAATTCACCCGTTTTGATACAGACATTAATAGTTTATTCATTATCTATGTTCACCTTTCAGTTTAGTAAAAACCTACATTACCGTAAATACGCAGTACGATTTCTAGCAAGAAACTGAATGAAGCGCTGCTGTGTTCTGGTTTGTAGGGTGTGGTGAGGGAGACATACTTTTTCGAGGCATTCCAGCTCAGTCCTCAGGGGTAGCGGCGCCTCTGTGGTCGACCTGAGATAGAAATCTAATC
>DWQT01003763.1:0-12055 GCA_018244895.1 Myscelus amystis hages | reverse complement strand
GGTTACCATAACACAGGCATTAAATTGCCTACTTTGGAATCAGATAGCCGTGTGTGGAATTGTCCTAAGATATTATTGTTATTATTATATTCTTTGGGCATGTTCCTATTTATATGAATACATCAGTCGCCATCAGTCGCTCTTGTAAACCGACATGCTTACGATCAAGTGTAAACAAATAAGTAAAGTACATAGTATTGTACAATTTTCCTTTCATGTTAGGCATTATGTTTGTAAAAGTATATAATTGATTAAATTGACATGAAAATGTATGCTTTCACAATTTATTTTCGATTACGTTTTATTTATCAACTTAGTCCTCACTTGAAACTAACTTTATATTAATGTGTACAATTAGCACACAGTACGTATTAAAGGTAAGGACAATATGGTGCGCGGGAAAACAAATAAAATCATAATATATACACATTGGTTAAAGGAAGCTACTCACTACGCACACGAGGGTCGGTACGAGGACGCATCAATCAATCAGCCCGCTGCCTGCGAAGGCTTTTACGGAACCCAGCGACCCCGCTCCGTACACGAGCACGATGGATGGAGATTAAATGAGTGCTAATTATGATAGTCACAGAGTGAATTAACACTATTTTCCAATGTCAGTAGTGTACCATGAAATTTAACTAACATTAACAAACATCATAAGTAATAAAAATAGATAAATAAGATGGTACTGCGGATTATGAAAGAGTGTAGTTCAAAACATCGAAAGATTTAATTTAAAATATGTCTGTACCCCGGGAAAATATTATAGCTATTTACAAGTTTCGGTACCTCTCTCATGTTTTCTGTAAACGTGATAGATATTGTTAGATATGTATACACATTTGTATCTTTATTTATTTGATTATTAATACTAACTTAGTCTTGGTTAACCTTAGGTAGGGATTTTATAAATTTAATAATAGTTACAGAATGGATTTTTCATAATGTTTTTGATCAGTAATTTTTATAAAAACTCTTGCAATTAAACCATCATATAACTGATAAAATTATACAGATTTTTCTGTCTGTTGGTTAGTGTGGGCGAGCGTGTGTCCCCGTATGCTGCGCCGTTGCCGAAGACTGATGGACCCTTAATTGACATTTAACAAACTCCCCACTCAGGGGCATAGAAAATTCTCAGCAAGAAAACACGCCTATGGATGCGTGTTCGCTGGAAGGGAAATAGGCTTACGTTTGACTACAAGCTATCCTGACGTTAAGCATCCTACTACCCCTATTATTTTATTACACACTGACGAAATATACACGTCAGTTTTGAGATGTTTTAACGACTATCCGCATCACCAAAGTTTGTCTCAAAAGCGGTAGGAAGTATGGTGCGATTAGCATATGTGTGTTCGATATATTGTGTTCATTATCCGTACGAACCGTGTGTGTGACCACCGTGGGTGGTAATAGAACCTGATGCTTTCCTAATCGAGACCTAGCGATTAACTATCGCCCGCCCACGAGAATCAAGGCCTAATGAAAAAATATTGCCTGCGACCTCCTTCAGCTTACTGGGACTTTACAGGATCAGAGCTGGGCAATTAACGTGCCATCTCACCTTGGGTCTCCATTTAAGTCTGTGTAACTTATAAATGAATTTCTACTCTGGAAACACAAGAATTGTAAAAATGTGAACATGTGAACCATTCGCGACTAAATCAATTACTAGTATTATTATTATCATAATCGTCACGGAAGATTCTTCTCTCTGGACTGTTACTATTGATAAGTTAATGGGTTAATTATAAGTATGATAATTTATTGACATATAAAATGTTTTGAACAATCAAATATCTAAAATAATAATGACGTATGAGACCTTTTTGAATTGGTCGAGGTAATGATTACCCTCTCGGCGGATATAGGACGATATCCGGTTAAAGAATGGAATGCAAGGCTTAAAGTATGAAAATCTTTTCAGTTAATATTCATACGTTATTGTCTATGTCTCAAAGAGATTTTACATGTTAATACGAAATTTTTATGAAACAGAAAGTCTATTCATTTTTATGACACGAAATTTGAGGTACTAAAAACTCTAGCTTTATACGTAATTTATTATTATATATTTTTTTATGTAGGGTAAACCGGGTCTGTGACAACCCTATTTGAGTTGCCTCGAGTTCATAGCGACCCATGAAAGAGCCTTTGAGCGAACTGACTCGTGCTGACGGCTGCACTGGCTGGCGAGAAATTTCTGCCTTTGTAAATTGTTCGTAAGTTTATAAACTGTGGTAAAGAGTGTTGTGAATGTTCTTGAACGGATGACGTTCGAAATTTGAAAATGTTAACCGATGGCGAATAAAAAACGAATCACAGATACATAATGTCACTGCTGCAGCAAAATTGAGCCAAATCATAGATTTTACAGTTCATTGTACGCTTATATGCGTACGATTTATTTATAATAAATCTTCGCATAAAATTACACTAAACAATAAAATAACAATATAAATGAAGAGTGTGCGGTAATTGGCGCGACGGTTAGCGCGTTAAGTTATAACTTTTTATGTTACGAGTATTACTTTTGGGGTTATTGCGCGCTTAAGTATAATTTGAACGTGCGAGGAGACACACCGTGTCGTAACGTGACATAGGGACATGTGACACAGCGGCTGACAAATAAATGACATTCTAAATGACCGGAACGAAAACAGTCCTTAAAAGCTTTAAATATGGGATTAAGGGTATGACTGCAATTGATTGGGTTACAACAAGAATTAAGAGGAGATTATCAATACTTGTACAAATGATATGAGGATGATATAATGAATAAATTACGTTATTAAATTAAGGTAAAACTTATATATACGTACATACGTATATATGTATGTTTAGTAGTTGTAACATATTCAATGTATACTATTGGTAAAATACCAAGCACTTGCGAAGCAGCGTTCGAACGCTTTTAAGAATTTGATTGATTTTAAATATACACAGTATTAAGTACAAGTTAATTTTAGTGTAATAAATTATAAGTGCATGATTGGTTTTTTTTTGTTTGGTTTTTTTTTTAGGATTAGTTTTAGTATTTGTTTTACTTTATTTTATATACTTTTTTTTATTTCTTTGCTTTTATTTTGTGCTGCTTGCTTGTAGCCACGTGGCACCCGACATAAATTATTTGTCTTCTTTCTTTCATTTCTTAAACTTGTACGTCGTAAAAGGCGAAATATGGTTTGAGCGAATAAATTGTGCGAAGCGAATTGACCCATACTTGTGCAAATAAACTTCTTTGCTTGTGTCTTTGTCTTTGTCTTTGTCTTTGCTGTTGACTTTTTCTTTCTCTTCATCTTTGAAAATTGTTTTCATTGCACCACGGAGGGACTAAATAAAGACGCACAGGTTTACTTTCCAGTGGTTAATTTCGGAAAAGTTTTAGCGCTACCATTAGCGTTTAGCGTATATGATTACGACCTCTGTTCTGTTCGCGAAGGCTGTGAGGTAATGCGCTGTTCTGCGGCTTGTAATTCGAGTCTATTGCAACATGATGCAGTTGTTGTTACAGAGATTATTAAGTGTATACTAGCGGCTATTCTTAGTCTTAAGGGAAGCGTAAAGCGTAGCTAAGAAATAAGCTAATCTAAGGGAATTTACACGTGTGTGGGTGCGACGTGTGCAACCCTTGTACTGGCACCATATGCATGTTTTAGATTTAAATCGTATCCATACTTAGCTTCTAAGTTTAGTGGCTACAGGACTGCTATACTGGAGGTCGCGGGTTCGATTTTCAGCCAGGAAAGGTTTGCAATTTGTTTGATAAAAAGATTTCATCGTTCCGTTTCTGTGTGTTTATCAGGCATTTCATTGAGTCATTTGCTATCCAGATAATAGTGTGTGAATTGTCTCAATTATTAAAATATTATAATTTAAAAAAAGTTATCGGCCTAGTATTCAGGTTGACCGTGTACTAATATTCCATAAACGCTTTCAAATTCTTTAAATCTCGGAGAACATTGCCGTTTCGCAGGAGCTTTCCGCAGACATCAAATCGTCTAACTCCGGACGTTAAAAGTTTCCTTTCGAATTATCAATCAAATGACAGAATACTTAACGAACATTCACGGCAACTCCGCCGCTGCGCCACTTCAATGGGCGCGTCCAATGATCATTTCAAAAGCCTTTTTGAATTTTAATTTGATTCCGCGCTACTTTCATTTTGCACCGTTTCCTAATTCACTCAAGATCTATTTTGCAACAACCGCTCCGAATTCACCATCAATCGATGATACGTACCTACGCTGCAAGTCAAACCAGTCGTTTCCAGAATAAATTGGAATTTACAGTAAAATACATTGTAAAAATATTTCCAATGTAATATGTTTGTACGTTCAACCATACTTTGGTATTGGACCGAAGGATGAGGAAAATGATGTTTGCAATGTTAATACAGTTAAACATTTTGTTGAAAATGCACAAAGTTACAATTCTTACTGTCAATACTGTCCTATCTCGACCAAATAGGTCAGACACTGTCTGATGGAGTCAAGAGTCGCCGAAACCAGCGTGTATACACATGCATGAGTGTGGTCAATCTAAATGAAGCATGTCAGCATTGTAAGGACAGATATTTGGTATTTGATGAAGTCCGCCTACCCCGTTAAGATCTGGCGTGATGGTATAAATATAATAATACTAATGAAAGTTGTTACAGACAACAAATATAACATTCATAATAACGATAAAATGAAACAATCGAAAAAGTTAAAGAATACAGCTCTAAAGAGTCCAGCTAAAGAATTTTATTAACGATTGTATCCTTTAGCCTTTTTAAATGAAGAAGAAATAATAATGTGAGATAATCGTGGACACGCAGCAGTTTTTCCGCCAAGTATAAATCACATTACATTATACTGACGAGATTATTAAAACAGCGATGAAAGGCATTTCAATGAAGCTAATATAATATAAGTGCCCCTTCACGCTGAGTTCAAACTTCTCCGTTGAAATAAGGAAATTAAAATATCTGTCATTGTTCCAATGCTACGCTGAAAATTGATTTTATGTTTATTCAATTTGATTACGTTCTATTACATCAACAATAAATATAATTTGATGTCAGTATGACTGCCTCTGCAACGCTACAGTTAGTAATTAATATATTATACATTGTCAGATATATCCATTAACATCTGCTAATAACCTAACATTGAACACACCTAAAACATTTTGAGTAACTATTGTCTTAGTTTTATCTTAAGTATTCCTATTTCTTTCTCTATTTCTATTTCTATATGAATTTATATATTTGTGAAGTGTAATTGTCTATCTTTATGTTTTTTAACAAGCATTGTCGTTGCGAGGTCCATACACAATTATACAATTCGGCGCAAGTCCAATTGTGATTCCAAATTGTGATCTTCGAGAATGTTTTGATCCGATCAGCTGTTCTCCGACTGCTGTACGGCTGTATCTTGAGACATTCTCACACATGGCCCACTGCTCCTAAGCTAGACAGATCTATATAGACATTTTTATGATAGACAAAGAACAAAAAAAATGTGCTCATCACACAAATTTTTGTCCTGGGTTGGCATCGAACCCATGACTATCCGGTAAGGGTCAGTAAGAGTATGGGTCAGTAACTACTAGAGCAATACAACAGTCGATTTAACGATATTTTGATTACTGTGAATTGCAACTACGCTGAAAAGCTTTTGAAACGTTAAACTTTATTACCTAGGATTAAAATTATAAAATGGCCGAGGCATTATAGAAAAAGGACATTTATTGCAGCACCTGAAGGACCATTGTCGTGTGAATTGAACGTAATCAACCTAAAGTGAAATCCACAGCTGTTGCCGAGTTTCGCAGGCAATAACAAACTTAACAAGCTGCGGCCTAAAACGTGACCGGACTCTCTTTTCCTCTCGCATTATTTGTCGTCGCCACAGCGCCCGCCGCGGGAAAGGGGTCGTTGTGAACTTCTCATAGAGGCAACTTGTTATTCATTTGACTATTGTCATTGCTATTTATTAACAACTATATTGTCTATGAATCAATCTATAAACGTTTTAACCCCAGAGGGAATATGTCAGTTTCATGTGACGGATGCGTTTTGTTAAGAAATGAATCTAGCAATTTTATTTGTTTTCTGAAATCAGAAAAATTTGAAATTGCATCATTTCAATTTGACATTTGCCAAAATTTACTATCGGCGATTCTCTAAAATCAACTCTAAGCTCCTTATCATTTGCAGCAATATCTTAATATATACCCGAATCCCGTTCTAAAAGTTCCAAATAATTGCCTTAAAGATCCAATAAGTGTATTATTAGAGTAAAGAACTCTTCTGAAAAGGATTGAACATAAAACTTTTATATCACAGCAAATATCATTTAGGGACCAATCATTTTACTCGTCAATGCAAGTCTAAAGATTTCCGTCATAGGAAGTTTCCACTTAACGTAATGAAAGTACCGCGCCGGGAGTTACAAAAGTTTTGAATTTCGTTGAAAAATTTTCTATTGCTATGGACGTAGCTTCTAGTAAACTTGTTATAGTATTTGAACAAAACTCTTCAACTTTATACACTTTGTGAAAACTTTTGAACGAAAATATTTTGGATTTTTGATCTTTTCGTGATGCACTCTGCAAAATGAATACGAAATGAAAATGTGTTTAGTGCCACTGCATCACGGACGGCATTAGCATTTAAGCCGCGTTGGCTGTGCTTAGTCTCGAGGTCATCTTACAACTCAAAATCGGCAAAAGGCACCTTATCTTTAAGCCGTATTCGTGACGTTTTTAGTTTAACATTGTACATATACTTGTATTACTGTTAAAAGCTTCGTAGAAGGTGACAAAATCAGATCATAAACGTATTTTAGTTTTTTCTTAAGATTAGCAGTGTGTAATGACTTTTTGATTAATCACAGGTAGCATTTATGTTGTTCCTGGAAGTGGCTCACGGTGGCATTTATTATGATCTCCATCCGCTATAAAGTCTTCTAGAAAATAATTGGGAAAAACCATATCAATCGCTAATCCGGGATTATTTCCGATACCACGCCAATCGAAATATATATTCGGTTTTGTTTGGCTCACCGCCAGTCCGAAGTAAATATCAGCAGTAGGTATGCGAGGTGGTGGGACAGGTCGAGCCGATTTGACCGTTAGGCTAATAAATTCAGTGTCAAAAATAGTATTGCCTGTGTTTTAAAACCTGAACATACAGGCAGATGATACCTGATGATGACGCATCATTGTTGCCTATTGAAATATCGTTTTAGCACATCATAAGCTGACTTTGGGGACATATTTGTAGCGATGTCAATTTCTGTTGTTACTAAAATAACTTTCCAACGAAATTCTTATGAAAATTTAAAACAGAACTTAGAACCAAAGTCTCGGTATATTTCTCACTACACCTTTTGCTGATTGATTATCGTGACTTCCTCAATACCAGGTAAACATTTGTTTGACTCCTGCGTGACAAAAATACGGTATAGGAGTACATTGGGCGGGATTTGGCCCGTCGCCAGTAAATAACGGACACGACTAAGCGACTCGTTACGACATGTCTCCCCGATGTGACTATTAGACCAAATAAACTCAGACCCTCTGCATCTCATTTGCACGAAAATGGTGTGGAAAAATAAAAATCTAGTTTCATGTAAGTGAATTTCACGATTTTACAGTTTAAAATTTGTCTACTATCGTAAATTTGAAGCAATTTGATAAGGTTGGGATAGCTGGCTACGACTTATTCAGAGTACGTCCTCATGAACAGATGTTCCGGAGATTCAGGTTGTCTATGAAACCCTTCGATTAAGACTTGTTAATCATACCAGTATTATAGGGGTTTTATGTCATTTAACACTCTATAATGACTATTATATCTCAAAAAAACAACTTTTCGTATCATTCGAAGCTTGGAAAAGTACTAGTAAGTTTGATAAACCATAACTTTGCTATATCGAGTGTTGTCCTTATTTGGTGTACCCCAGATGATCGTTTGGTATTAAACGCTTTTGAGGGTGCTCGATACCTAACGCGGAAAGCTTTTACCAATTTTGTTAGGTTGAATATGATGAAGAGGATACTGAACTGCAACCCGCGCGGGCGACGCCGGCCGGCCGCGGACGTGTACGGAAGTGTTCCCGTGGCCCGGTCAGCAGGCGCGTGCAGACACACCGTTGGGTTTTAGTGGGTAGTCTGGGTACTGAACTATGGGATTTCTAGCTAGACCTCCGCGAAGTAAAGAGCCTTCAAATAAATAAGTAAACCGTTGGTTCACTAGACTTTCCAGTTTCTCGATAGCTAGTTGCTGCAGCTGTAAAATATTCGACGGCATATGAACGTACTGCAGTGATCATTTAATATCGGCTGAACTGAATTTTATTGCCGGATTGTTATTGCTGTCGCAATGGCGTTGGCTTGGCAAAAATTTATGATTTCAAATTAAATTTTACAATACAAATTAAAACGAATCAGTAACTACATTAAAGGACATGAAAATTTTACGAATAAGCATGTGAAAAGGTGAACTTTGAAAGTAGAAGATAGATATTCTGCCAGGGCCGCTGCTGGTGGAAATCTCTAAACTCTGCTAACTTTTATGGGCATAAATCTGACTATATATAATATATGTTTGGACAGGAGACCAATGTGGTGAAAAATGTTATGAATCCATAATAATCACGGTATTCACGAGGACTTCAGGCTTATAAGAAATTGTGCTACAAAAACTATAAAATAAAACCTAGAATATAAAAAATATTATAAAGAAATAATATTGTTTGTCATGATTTCGATCGAGGTTACTGACAAGGTTACTTCAAAGATATGAACTAGCAGGCGAACTTCTTTGAAACTGATTCAAACCGATAAAGTAATCTTGGTTGATTGCTGCCTATTACGCAATACAAGCAATTTGCCCGCGACTTCGTCCATGTTTAGGTTTTCTAAAGTTAAACTTGTTTATTTTAACCTTCACTGCTCTTCATCGCCAGGAAATGAACCTGTAATGGAGATTGTCTCGCGATGGACACTGATTTGCGAACGAGCATACAAAAAATAATCTGTCAAATAATTTATTCTTTTACCAGCAGTGGTAATGTTTTATGCCTTAGTTTTAGTGGTAGCGGATATTTTGGGAGTTTGGGGGTGAGATAGTTTGGGATCAGATGTCTGTATGTGCATCTGTTACGGTATACTATGAGCATTATTTCTATCAACCATCGTAGTTTTTCCCAACCAACGCTTTTAGCTAGCTATAGTTTGTAATTAGTGTAATAAAAGCTTATTAATATTTTTCTTCTTTCTAGTAGGCGGTAACAACAGCACATCTATAAACGCACCGTTTTGTCAGTAATGCCTGCACGGCCGTGTTCGTGGCGAAGGTATTACGTAGTAAGATTGACGGCGCCACAATTAAGAGCGGAAAGTCGGTGAATGCGATCGAAATGCCTGATTACACGCCACCTCGCTATCAGCCGATGTGCACTTGGCTGACAGATGGCGCTGATATGCCAAGGTTTTCTACTGGTTTTTATAAGTCATATTGAGTTGCCATTGAGATAACTTAATGTCGTTCTTTTTTTAATTAAATTAAATCTTTTTGTCTATTAGTGTACAGCTATTTATTATTCGTGCACCGTTTCTATTCAAGAATTAGTAATTTGAATTGTTTATATGAGCTGCTTTTAGTTAAAATTGCAAAATACGAATATATGATTAATTAAACTATATGATGTGAATGCAATGATTGGGTATGATTTTTTTATATGTTTCATAAAACAAATAATTTAATATCAAACAAAGCGAAACAGAAAAAGAAACACAGAATAAAGCTAGCAGCAGAAGGAAACGCAATTCCAGACACCGCCCACGGAACTAATAACGGAGATCAAAGCCAACCGCCAGTGCTTTCTCACTGGTCCGGCGTAAAAATCTATGTTTATCATCGATGAACATCGGAGTGTATTGTAGATAAAACGTGGATTTTATCTAGTTTTAATCCAAGCGAAGCTCGAAGCTCCTGGGCGTGTGGAGCGAGAATCTCATTAATATAATGTAGTTCGCCGGCGGGGTAGACGGGCGTTTTTCGATGTACGAAAAGATAATACCACGGCAACCTATTTATTAAGTCCAGACACCATTCGCCGCTATACCCTTTCTAGAAACGGTGTGATGTGGATCATAATATACTTTTATTACAGTGTAGTGTAATATCGATAAACCTTTTATCGACACGAAACTGCGCGGTTGTTTGCTTTTCATAGTAACGATGTCGTAGCGAGACAACTTTTATTGAAAATGCTTGTATATAATTCACAAATATAAACAGACAGCAATGATTTCCTGACTCGTGACTTCTAGGTAGCCCGTTTTTGTGCTTGGCAGAGTAAAAGGAAAAGCATTAAAACAAAATAACGCAATATTACATAAAGATAACTAACGATTACGGGATAACAATAGTATTTTTACTGTAATAGATATTAATTGTTTTGAGCGGTTCAAACGCAGCGTTTTATCGCCCGTCTATTCTTTCCTCTACTCGTATGTCTCGAATGATGCACCATTTGTTACATACAATATTTAATAAAATCAAAAGGGACTTTAAGTAGTTACACCCTACCTTCAGTTAATCCATTGTTGGAATTGCCATACGCCCACAACATGTCAGTCAGACCAGGCGTCTCTGGCATATAAATATGTGTGTATATAAAACAGTAATCGTTACCCATCACTCTCGAGTTATTAAGACACGACGCTTTGAACTGCGAAATGTAATAATAATTAATCCGAAGCTTTCACGACAAATACGCGGAATGATGTTAATTAAAGCGAAGGCGGTGTTTTCTAAAGTGCCGGAGAGAAAGAATTCCTCCTTAGAAATTGCAACGCTTTACCTCTCTGATCTCTGATGTTGGCCGTCTTTACGGGCTCTACGATTCTTGATACTGAGAGAAAATTCCTATTTAATAACGAAATGACACAAGGATTATGATTTGAAGAAAAGCTGTTTAAAGTTCCATGTCGCGTATATCTTAAGTTATGTATGCCCGTAAAGGTAATTGTGTTTATAAATTATCTTGCACCGCTAACTCCCCACGTATTTAGATTCAAATTGTTTTATTCATTATAAGGTATGTTTCTTCATAGTTTTTATTCATCAGCTTTGTGCGCCCTTCAGGCTGTGGTGGACGGTGAGATACACGCCAACAAAAAAGTTCAAGCACTCTTTGAAATGAGAAAGAAAATTGCCATGTGGTGTGTGGCTCCAGCCGGGCGGCGAGCTCGCGGGACGTCCTGCAAATATCTGCTTACAAATTATAAAGCCACAAGTGCTATAAGAATATAATGGAAGCGAATTACGAAGAACTTTCCCCCCAGCGCTGAATATCTTGCAAAGGGTAACAAATTCAAATTCAAATTCAAATTGTTTTATTCATTATAAGGTACATACATACACTTAACTTATTGACATTCAGAGTTACGTTTTATAAATCAATATTGTATAAAAAACACTTCCCAATCTATATATATTTTATATTCCCATATCTCCATTAACCTCGACACGTTAATGCTGTGTTATCTTCATTCGCTGCAACATGTACGAGTGTACAGCTGGATACAGGCTTATCAAATCGACGAGCGCTGTTTAATCTGAATAATCTGGTAGGTAAGTCCTCTGTCCATATATCAATCTGCGATGTTAGTCACTACCATTCAGACATTACGAGATATAAGGTGTAAATGTACTTTTGACTGATTGACTCTTGGTCGAGTGGTTAGAGATTCTGACTGCTTAACCGGATAACAAACATTGGAGCGATGAGCACATCCGTTTGTTTGTATAATATGTTATAAAAAACATATCTACAAGTATTATGTTTTGAATTTGGAATCAGCTGTTTGTGGGATTGTTTCAATTATAATATTATTATTAATATCTATTACTAGCTGACCCAGCAAACGTTGCTTAGCCAAAAAAATGTTTCTAAACATTTTCATCTCTACGAGAAGTGACACCGGTAGACGCCCGGCGGGAATAATATCGCTATTAAAAAATAGGGGATGGTCGTAGAAGGGTGAA
>DWQT01003762.1:0-12056 GCA_018244895.1 Myscelus amystis hages | reverse complement strand
TCGAGGCATTCCAGCTCAGTCCTCAGGGGTAGCGGCGCATCTGTGGTCGACCTGAGATACGAATCTAATCTTATCTGAGGTCGATAACAAATGTCCATGCGCGGCAGTAGCCACTTACCACCAGGTGGACTGCATGCTCGTCTGCTACTTCCATATTATAAAAAAAAAGATTATTTTGTTTAAAACCAACTTTAACAATCACTTAACAACTCCAGTAGCCTAACTGCATTACAGTTTCTGGTGCCAACATTTTCTATGCAAAATAGCGCAAATTATTTTCTATATTGTACAATTAACCCTTATATATAAACATTCAACATATTCAAAGTGTTAAACATAGAAAACTTCAATATCAACACGCCAAATATGGCCGAACTTTACATTTTCTAAAGATATTTTTTGCGAACGTTACAAAGTTTTCAGTCGCTTTCGCTTCTAATTTCCACGGAGTGGCTGCCAAGATGTTGTCTGGTGTCGGCTTATTCCATGCCACCTAAGGCGTGTTAAGTGCGAAACTGAAAAGTTATTTATTTTTGACTTGAAAAGGCATTTAAGTTTTACGATAAAATCACGATCAAAATTTTCACGAAATGTATCGCTGAAACTTAGTTAACATCATTTAGGGATCATATTGTGTACGATCGATCGAAATATATATTTCATCATTCTTTTTAAGTTGTGTGAAAGATAATTTTAAACGCTGCAGTGAATTAGGAGTATGTCAAAACTTGTTTTCTTTAAGGACATTATTGAGATGGATTACAATCTCACTAATTAAGGTGAAACCTTGTATGTCGTGGGTTTCATTAAGAAGTACTATTTTATTGTGCTATAGAACAAAGAATCGACAAGTTATATGTGTTTTATGCTTCAAAAATTGCTATTATATGTTTGCAATATATTTTCGCTACCAATTTCTTCAGCGCGCTTCTAAAGGTGCCCAATGTCGGCTTATTGTAACGTCTACAGCGCTTTAAGCCGTAAACTTGAAAAATTGTTTCTGTATCAACATCGTTGTTTGAATTCTCAGGATAACGAGAATGTATTGCCTGTAACTAGCATTAAGTTACGATGCAAGCACTAGAAAATGTTCTACTATCATGTCCTTGGACATTAATATATTTCAGTCTTAACCGGCCACTTATTTAAAGATTTTTATTGAACGTAAAACAAGTAGGTATAGCAAATTCAATTTTCAACCTATAACCACTGCCATTTCTTTTGCTACTCGCTTTATTTACAAAAAGTTACCTGCTAAGTAAACGCTACTTTACGATACGAATAATTATGTACGAATTACACTAGAAAGTGGATTTATTTAAGTTTTAACTTATGAAGTAAAACTACATAAACTAACGAAGTTCTCAGCGTTTCAATCTTTGCTTTTGAAATCTTAGAAGCTTTCTGCTTCGTGGTTATATAAGACGACTCAAGCAACGGACAGTTATATCCGTTCAATAAATAGTTATTTTATTCATGAGTAATACGAAATAATTCGACTAATATGAGCTCGTAACGGAAATTCTAACAATGCATCAATCATACGCTTAAATCTCATAAACCAATAAACTCTATTATCTTTAACATAAAGCTTAAATTGCAACGTTTCAGCATAAGGATATTGCATAAAAAAGCCGTCACAAGCCATCATTCATACAAACGCCCTCGCACTGCATGTAAAGAAATCCTTTCGCAAATTGAATATTTCGGCAACTATTTATTTACGCACGGAGATGGGTCAGAAAGCCGATTACAGGTCGCGTAAGGATGCGGAAGAGCTTTCGCGTGTAATCCAACGATGTGAGTGGCTTATAAAGAGGTTTCACTTATAATAATTCTACTAATTTTCATGTTACGGAAAATATAATACCAGCTAGAGGTTTCATATTACGAAATAAACTTTCAATTTAAATCCCCTTTACACAGTAAGTTAGCGATGAAACGTAAATAAAACAAGCAAAATGTTAGGAAGCGCCCAAAGCCACCGAATTACATAATATTGTACACCGGCTCTCGTAAGTTCGGTAGAGTGCGCTATAGTTATAAGCTAATGTTAAAGTAGCTTAAGCGATGTTAGTTCAAACAGCCGCAAATCCCGGTTTGTTGTGTAAGTTCACCTTGAATATTGTGTAATTTCCCACCACAGCTTACCTGACGTTCCATCACGGTATTATTTCATTCTACCGTTCTACGAATAAATAGTGTTGAGCAACGACATCTTTATATGCATAAATTATATCAATAATATCACAGCTGGAACACACCGCGCAAGATCATAAATAAAAATGTGTATTTTTTTAAAAATGAAATCTTCTGTAGTACCCGTAACTTATCCTCGTGTCAGCAACGGTTTATACGGTATAAAACTTACGCTTAACATAACGTGTATGTATTTTGTAGCGAAACGAAAATGTACCAGTGCAGGTAATAAAATTGCACTTAACAATGCTACATTTACATCCAGAAACAAAACAATGAAAATGCTACACTTCATGTGTTAATTTAAACAGCAACAAGCACTATAAAGCACCTGTGTGCCTGCAGAAGCTTTTCTAATGCATTTTCATGCAACGTTTTAAATTTCAAGCGCTTTCTTCAACTACATTCTGAATCTTTTTAATCCATTTATACGCTGAGTGAGTATATTTTCGATATTTACCTGATGTATATGGTCTCAACACGGTGAACCAATAGCTCTGGTTCCCAATGTGAACCAAATTCCTTGTAATTCGCTCGTGACAGCATGACAAGTAGAGGAAGTTCAATAGTAGTAAAAATCAGATATTAAAAGATAAAAATATACCAAATTAGAAAAATGTGAACGAACAGCATAAACACTGTTATTTATAGTGTTAGGCTTTAAACTGTCGACTCTTCAATTTGACAAAAAACAATATTTCCTATTTACTTTAACTGTAAAACCATTGACTGAACGGAATATTAATATACTGACATAATGTTCTAAATCTGTAACAGTATGTATAAAGGTATTGTGTGATTTTTTAAAATATTGATACCTGATACCGTACATCTCGTAAACTTATAATATCATTGCTGTTAATCAAATGCTATTTAATTTTATGTATGAAATAAATAGCTTTAGAACGTTATTTTGTTATAAAATTGACCTTGATAAGGTTAAAACGCGGTCTTATCATGGCACATCACGGGCTGTGTTGGGTTTCATGAATGGGCAATTGTTCCCAGTTCATGGTCCCCGAGAGCCTACTATCCCTATCTGCAACCCTTGCTCTTAAAAGAAAACATTTACTAAATTATATTAGGTCTTTTAAGAATTCTACGTATTTCATCAAATATCATTAATTATTAAGGTATTACATTTTTATAGAGAAACGTTCAGAACGTAAGTTCCGATAAACAAACAAAAAAAATTATATAAAATCTGTAAGAATTCAAAGGCTTGTAGAATACTTTTTTACAACCTCGGCGTCGAAAATGAACGGTGCTTATATTGTGTGTGTCCTATGTAATGTAATATACATTACGTTTAGTGACGAAAAACGGATTTTCCCTTTCTATTTCTATCGCATAAGGCCGCCGCGCGCCGGTTCAAAGCTGGAACGTTTATGGCATACGGTGTCCCACAGGGATACGACAGTCCGGACTGGAGATGTGTTTGGAATGCGTTAAATACGAGCGCGGAATAGTGTTTTCGCTTAAGGGAACAGACAATGGAGGCTGACAGTTATCTCTGTCTACCGTCGCTTCAACGAAATGTACTATTTTTTATACCTAAGCTTCATAAAAGATTATGTTACCCAATTGATGTAAGGTGGTCATCACAGTTGACAGATGATTGTCAGTCAAAAGTATGTATGTATGTATGTTGGTACCGCTCAGGACAAATATTATAGCTATTTAGCTAATGATAGTTTTATCTCGAAACACATCATGGAAACGCGTGCAAACATTCAGAAATTCTGTAATGTTTCACTTTGTATAATTCACTGATGTACTTTGTTGAAATAATTGCGAAGAGTAAAATTTTTAATCAGTACATACAAGTTGATTTTTAAAAAAATCTTATTTGCCGATGCATTCGTAGTGCTTGAAACATTAATACCACGTACGTCCCGAGGGGTCGGATAGAACAGACCATGGGCTATGTGTTTGGAATGCATTAAATACGAACCCCGTACTGTTTGTTTTCTAAAATCGACGATAGACGGTGCTAGTATCCTTGTGAAAATACGCCCAAACAACAGTCGAAAACAGGATTTGTCGTGTTGCGTCAATATGTATCTTGGCATTTGAATATAACACTGTACTTTATCGTGCTGATACAATACCATTTACAGACGATCCTAATAAGTTGGAACGGCTGACTTTAATAGTCTATTATTTCAGTACTTGGATTTTCGTTTATAGCATTAATCTTATTTTCTGAAAATTTGTACATTGCTTCCACTACCTTGTAAAATATTATTATTGTACCATTACACCAGGCCTCATAGAGACAAGAAGAGAGTACTGAGTACCAAAAATCTTTCTCTTTGCAACCTTAACTTTCTTTTACATTCGTCACTTTTTTTATATATCGACAACTGCAATGGTTTTTGCATCCCACCGCTGGACACAAGACTGTTCTGAGATTGTGGGAGCTCTGGAACATACATACATGTATACACGGTGAAAGATAAACTCCTGAATACGAACTAAATCAAAAAGATGTTAATCGCTACAATCGCTTGTTTGGGCGACATTCACGTAATCGCAATGATGTTGACAAATAGACCAGTAGGTCCGTCCCGCCTCTTCGTTGTTCGATCTTTTCGCATCGATACAATAACTCATTCGATTACGAAAACAGGAACAATACAATGGCAATAAATTAGTCGCGGATTGTGAATCACAATGGGTGGTTAATGTTTGTTTTCGATTTCCACTGAAAGTATCACGATGGGCCTCGGTCGAGCGGTGTGTTCGGTTTAGGAAAATAGCGGTCAGTCGCGACCAACCGTGACGCCATTAGCCGAACGTTTTTCATTAGTGATTTACAAGCCGATGCGTTGATGGTCGGGTTATTAGCGACATACACTTACCACTTACATACAAACATGTGTTTGGAATAAACGAACCATATATAAGTACAATAATATAATACTTTGCCTTTTTTTGTAAATTTGTAAATCAAAAAGCTATTGTTACTCGTACATTCAGACAACTAACTTTTAAAGACAAAAAAAACATTGTAATACTTCAATTTTTTGTGTAAAACTTAGTAACATTGTTTCTAAGGATGATTTTATCAGAATGATGTCGTGCTGAAAGGTTATCGATCAGCGCTTTGTACAGACAGCATTGCAAATTTCGTGGCATTATTAATAGCCTTTGAATTGCCGTCAACAGCCATTGTTTCTTAGAATAATAAAAAATATCCACATTTTACAAAAATTGATATACATGCAATATGAAAATTCACATAAATTTACAAATTATAGTAGTCTATTATACTTATAATTAAAGAAGATATATTACAACCTAATATATTCCAACCAAGGAAATCTGAGTGTGATTATGTTTCATTGACTAAATTTATTATTTTTTAATAATACATAATACAATAATACTGCGAAATTAAACAACATGAAGGTATGCTCCAAAGAAACATTTTGAACAAGAACTCATAAATTTCAGAATTTATAAAATACGCTAAAACAAATATAATATCATAATGAAGTCTATTTTAACAATATATGGCTAGAGAATAGGTAGTATGAGTACATTACGAAAGTGAAAGTAAAAAAAATATATTTGAACGGGATTGTATTCGAAACAGTTCGGTTTCAGAGCGGCGCCAACACGTTATTTCCATTAGACCTCGCACGGAGGCAAGTTTTTCTCAAGCTATTCTGATTTTCAACAATCTCATCAAATCATGGCGGGAAAAGGTACCAAAGGGGGCTGATTGAATTGAAAACCCCGCTACCTGACGCCATATTTCTTTCCCGCTTCCCCAATCGAACTTTGCCCACATTTAAAAGTATTTTAATCTGATTGAACTTACGACTTAGACAAACTGTTGCGAGCGAATGCTCTTTCAATTTTGTTTCGTAACTGAAAACCGTTAATGACTTTATTCACGAGATATAAATCAGCAATTTGAATAGGCAAAATTTGTTAAACAGATAGGTATCTACCTAGAAAATCATGCTCGATTATTTATATAAGTAAATCTTACATCAAGTATAATTACATATTTGGACTATACCGTGTTCTAATTTTGACATTATTACAAATGTGTATTACATTCGATAGTTTTCCTAACCCGCTCCGCCTAAACTGACTTCTCATAAGAAATGCACGCTCCACCACTTTATTTATTTACATGGGGTTAGTCCGATAAATCGGAGACTTCCTATCGACTAGGGGACTTTTATTGAACTTTATATTTAGTACACGCCCCATGGATCAATAGAGAAGGACGTAAACTTCCGATGCATCGTTACATCAACGTCTTTCGGTCTTACTTGTGTTTGTTTTCGCAAATCTTCGCTCCCCATCTTGGTGGTATCTTTTGAACAAAGTAAAGTAGACAATATTTATTGGCCTACTTCACCATGTAAATTGACTTTCTTCTCAATGAAAAATACTAAGGAAGTTATTTCTATTAATTATGTTACAGTGTATTTCAACTGGTTAAATAAACGACGACTACATGCCCAAATAGGCCTAGACACATTAAGAGAATCCAATGCAAAGCTATTTTTCTGAATCCAATTTAGATAATACATAGTATTAAAGAATGCAGTGGAAAAATTTATACGGTTGCTACATTGCTTTGTAATATCAGGTCAAATGTTTCATTCTATTTATGTGAAAGATCTAAAATGTATCCAAAATCTAAATATATATTTTGTACTTATTTTCAATGACCACCGATACAGATCCCTACCATTATCCTTTAAATACTTATAAAGTGGAAAGATTTTCCTTGTTATAGAACTACGCAATACGCAAGTATGTATGTCAAGTCGCGGCTGTTATAATTATTTCCGTACGTCAGGCGCAGCCCGAAATGTCCGCTACGCAGTACGTAGCGTTGATACGCTGCGCTACGGCGGCGTACTACATTACACTGAACAGTACACAAGCAATATTAACTATGATGAAGATGGATTGCGAATAAGAAGAAAATAACCTTTTTCTTCTAACTTTACGTGGTGTAGAACATTCGTTTATTTTACTTATTGCAGTAATTGTATTACACTACAAAAGTTATATGTAAAATTTTAACCATGTTCCCATTTGACTGCCATTGTTGCAAAACCAACTAAACCTTTAAAATTTTTGCTATATAAAAAATGAAACTTTAACAGTAACGTAATGAAATGTCAAACAAACGAAACAGCTAACACCCTACGTTGCTTTCATGCAGATTTGTAGCGCTCTTGTATAGTAAGCTTTCAGCTAAGTCATTAATATTTTAAGAAGACTGGAAAATCTTGATTATGCATTCCGTGTTCAATGATAACAACTAAATTCTTATCGTGCCCTTTATAGCGTGGAAATCCATGCGATAATTGATCGGACATTGTCTAAGTTGTTATACCTACACATGTACATATTTAATCCCAACGCCACTGATTTACAAACGTTAACCACCGAAGAGTGTTGCTTAAATTCAACGGTAAATCACATCACTTTATTTATCGAATAAGTCTCGAGATGTAAAGCGAAACACATGTGAAATGCAATTCAACAATTGTTGCCGTTTAGAACTGTAATTAACGAGGCGACACACGGGACGCGCGCAATTTGTCACGGCAAGCGGAAGAGGGTTCATGGCATGGGACGAAATGAAACTCATATACACTAAATTTGAACTACTTGTGGTTTTACGATTTTAAATATGGAACATCAATATTATTTTTTAACAGATGCAAATAAATGTGTTCTTAAACGATCGGTTATATTCTTTATTTCCTCCCTTCAATTAAATACTGCCTAGTTTAGCGATCAAAATCTGTGTGAGAATTGATCCAATAGCTTTTTGACATTATAGCGAAAAGATTCAATTAACTAATGCAAGAACTATCATGAATAAGTATTATTAATATTAAATAAACACCATTATGATGCATCGTGCTTTTGTAGTTAAAAAAACTGACCTTCTATGATTTTTGTCAAACTGGCAGGAATATAGGAAGTTCTTAAATTTTACTTGCTACATCTAAATATATCCAATCGATATCTTGTTACAATAATTTTCGGATAACTTCACTTAGTACAAATGTGGTAAAATACAATTCAACAACAATTACGTTGCTGTAATTAACAAGGCGACACACGGGACGCTCGCAATTTGTCACGGGAAGGGCCACAAGCATAAAGCTTGGAACGCACATCTGCAAAAGTTGTTTTCACTGTTCTAGCTGTGAGAAATTACATTATGCATGTTAAATGTACTTAGGATGAGATTCATGTTCATTTTTCTTCGTTATTATGGTAGAGTAGAACAACAATCGTATTGTGAAAAAATCTTACCAATAGTCTATCAAACCGGCTTGAAAAGTATCGTCTGAAATAAGATATTATGGATCTATAACGGACATGTTATGAGCTTATCGCTTTGTAAAATAGTGGTTTTGAATTATTCCGTTTGTAGCCAAGCTATCTGCGATCAGAAGGGATCCAAACCATCAGTCATGACAAACCGGGCAGCAGCGGGTTCGGAGCACGTGGCGAACTAAAACGCACAACTGGGAAATTAGGACGCCCTGCCACGTACAGTGCTGGCAACAGTAGACTCGTGACACCTCGATCTTAACTAACTTTCCATAGGTTGCAAACCTTTTGAAACATCTACTATTTGTACTGTTGTACCAGTGTTCGTGGCACTAACGGTTTAGTTGTCAGTTATAGGTACTTCTCTATTTGCCACACGGCTAACCCTGGAGATTAAGATAGTATGCCTAGGAGTATGTATGGTTACTGTATTCTAATTCAATATTGGTATAACGATAGTTGATTACACTATAGTATAAAAACTCATGATGTATCTGTTCACAGCACGTTGATAAATATACTTACGTTAATACTAATATTATTCAACATTTCAATTAATGTTATGCATATTTTGATAAATTCCACACAACACGCGCATTGTGGGACTAGAACAAATTACAATCACCTCATTGGTATTGATAATGAGCGGTCGCGTTTTGTCGTCGTGATTAACCGGTGTTGTCATTTAGATTGTCGTACTAATGTTTTGAAATTTTTCATTTATAACGTATACAATTTTACTCCGTAATAATTGTTAAATACTTGTTTTAGTCATTGTCTTATATTATTTTATCATTTAGGTATTTATTGTTAATATCATTAGCACGTTGTTATAAATTAGGTACCTAAGTATTGTTTTCAATAATAACAAGACATGAAGTTTCATTGTATAATTGTTTAATAAACAAAAAAAATTGAATAAGTTTTGTGAGTTTATTTTACGGGTCAAAGTATATTTACTGAACAATAATAATAATTTCTTATATGACAATTAAATAAGCTTAATCAATATTTACAAACAAGTAGTTTCATATTAAAATTCGTACTGTACATTAATACGTACAATAATTAAAGAGAACATACATATCATAAAAGAACAAAAGATACTTGCTATAACTGTATCGTTAAATCATTCACCGTCCATTTACCCCGTTCTTTTATAAGATTTACATAGGTAAATAAATCTGTATTTTGATAGTAGATTCGTAGTTGTTGCGGTTCGACAGTAATGGGCTTAATTCAGCCGTGGCTTTCGGCTTTCAACGGTTGTTTATCCACAACACACTCTGTTGTGGCTCTACCATCAATTAAGTGGAATTTTACTAGTTTACTTCCATTTTAGACTCCCCATTGTCACAGTAGATACGACTACCTATACAAATCCAATATTGTAGATTTGATACGGATATTGAAATTTGTACGTCACATAAAAGTACTGGCCCGTGACAACGTTTAAGGCAGTAGAATGGAGTAATTTTTATTTTTGTTCAATAAAGTCTTTTCTCAAATACTTCAACACACCTTAAGTTTAAAAAGAATATCTTAGTAAAACTATGTATAAACATATATTGTAAACACTACATTCTGTTTCTAAGACACAATTTATCATATTAAAAGCTTTTAAAATGACAACGATGATTACTTGTTCCATGTAGTTACGCAAAAGCACAGAGTATGTCGATAGTGGAGTCGTAGAATGGTGACCAGGTACATTACACTGTGCGCCAACTGCCGCTGCGGTGGGCGGTAATGGGCTTAATTCAGACGCGGCTTTAGGCTTTTAGCCATTGTTCCCCGCCGCCCGCTAGTACGCTACGCGCCACTATTAATAAATCTCAATTTTGGCGGACTACACGGTTTTTACGCATCGCATTAAAAGTTTATTTAATAATGTGTCCACTGCACTATTTAAGTCTTTTCAGTTTATTCCGAAATGTAAATGCTTTTTTTGTAATCGGATAAAATAAAAAAATTATACATCAAATAGTCATTGAATACCATTGGTTCCCAGTTACTAACGACTAGGCTATGCACGGTCCTCTGCTGATAAATCCCATCTTTTACCGCTACCTTAGTACAGAGGTCAGGAGGCTCTCTAAGCAATGTTAAGCGACAGCCGAAGGGCTTTTCCAAGAATAGGTACAAGTGAACAATTTCCCTTGGCATTGAAGCTAAGCATCGTTTCTGTATGGCCTACTTCAAAGGCTTTGTGTTTACTAGGTTACTAACAAAACATTGCAGCGGTTAACTGTAACAGCGGAACTACATAAATGAAAAAAGATAAACTTGAGAAGATCAGTGAAACGGAAGTGAAGCCCTTTGAATGAAGATAACAACATTTCAGACGCAGACGTTGGGACAACAGTATTTGGTGGTAGGGGGCTAATTTGAAAATCGTGCGAAACTTAATCAATTCGTTTGCAACTATCGTTTACGATTGTAACCAAATTTTCAGCTGAATTTATCTTCCGTCTGCCTAATGGTTCATTAATCACAGATACAGATTGAATGTAGGTTTACGATCATGCCACACTTGCTGTAAAATCCAATCTTTTCAAGCGTTCTTTTATTACGCTTTTAAGGCAAACGTTTTGCACAAGACTATTTGTACTACTGTATCTATGACGAATATGAACAGTTGAATCGACTTCAATTTTGAAGATGTTCTTTAGTTTTAGCGCCGACTATCATTGAAAATTGTAATATGGAGTATTTCGAACGGTATGATAATATATTAAAGGCCTCTGCGTGGCGCCGCGGGTCAGGCAAGCCTTTGTTCTTGCGAACGCTTATCTCTGTGCACCTTATCGCCGCCGGCTTTGACCTGGCCGTTACTTGTTGCCAAATGTTAATGCTATATTCATATGTAAATACAGTACCTATTATGTACTTATATGTAATTGTACACAAACCAATATACAGTGCGATGGAACAATTTACAAAACTCTCACAGTCACGTAATTATTTTATATCAGCAATAAACGTAAATAGATTAAAACTTTTTCGAGTTATTTTGCATATATGAACATGTGATTCTGTATAATTTTTGTCCCGTCATGTAGTATGTTGGCAACATTTTAACTTAATGTATACAAAGTGCTGAACATTTGCACGCAGGCAACATTTCTTTGAACTTACCAACGAAGTTCAAACTAATTTTGAACGATTATTAATGTATCAATAAAAACCTTTTGTGGGTATTTAAAAGTTACGGTTGGTTAAAAAAACAATTCATCTTAAATATAACAGGTTCCCTGTCAGATTAATCATGTATGATACACGGGTCAATTTTTGTCCCAATTTTTATACGTCCATGAATCACATATGATCAAAGTTAGAGGTAGGTTTGAAGGCGAATTTCGTGGGACGTAGGTAAGCCAAAAAAATATTTTGTATGGGGACAGGGAACCCGATAATGTAACTGTTCAGTTTCAATCATATTATACGAGCTTTGATGTTAGGAAACAAGTAACAATGAACATAAAGCACTTATTACGGTTAGTATCCTCGCGCGACTAATAAATCAT
>DWQT01003761.1:0-12057 GCA_018244895.1 Myscelus amystis hages | reverse complement strand
GCCTCCACCCCTGAGGACTGAGCTGGAATGCCTCGAAAAAGTATGTCTCCCTTACCACACCCTTCAAACCAGAACACGGCAGCGCTTAACACCGCTGTTACAGGGCAGAAATAGGTGTGGTGGTGGTGCCGCCGTAGTCGAGCCACAGACGGTTCTACCATCATCAAATTATTAATAATGTAATGTAAAGCAAATTCATTTACCGACATAAAAACGCCAAATCAGAGTAAGTGGCGAAGGGTAAGGGGGAATGCAGAGTGAGGGGAAGAAGAGTGCAGAGTGGGGAGGGGGGGGGTCTTACCTCGCAATTAGCGTCACTCTGTATAGCGTTGTACAGGTCCCAAAAGCCCCTGCCGTTTTGGAAGCTGAGCGCAGCGGACGCGATTAAACTGCTCAGCTTCGTAAGACCCGTTTTGAACCCGGGCAGACCTGGAAATTGTTGAACAATATCAATGAATAAGTGTTATCTAGTAATAAGTATGTCGTCATTTGTATTTTTCTACATTTCTTTGTCTTTGCAATGATGTAGCACTTGACCACATTCTTGTCTGATGGTAAGCGATGATTGTCACATTGCAAAATAGAGACTGGAACACTAAAATAATAATATAACAACTATTTACGTAAGCATAGAAGTGGGGGGGTTGGGGTGTTAAAATTACTGAAATTCTGCCCCCGCAATACGTGAATGTCCTTATAATAAATCAATTTGTATTGATTTTAAACTCACCTTGCGTGTCTTTATCGTGATGACGGTTGACCACGCACATGAGATGCTCTTGGCAGTGTGGCGCTTCTACAGAATGCTTGTAGGCGCGGTACACACGCAGTACCGGTTCAATGACCTCCAGGTTGAGGGTATCCGTCAGTCTGTCAGCCACCGCGTTGTAGTCGCTTCGGCTGGTCAGCGTTTGGGAAGTCGTGCGCGCCATTTTCAGGGTTTCCTGAAACATTAACAGATTAGACATTAACAGGCTATTCTTTTTCTGTTTCATATTTCGTATGTACACTTTTGTATTGTTCGAGTGTCCTCTCATTGTGAGAGTTTTAGGCCAGTGTCCCACGTTAACGAAGTGCGTATTTACAGACAACATATTTCAAAAAACATATACTTTATCGTACTCTATATCTATCCCCGAAATGTTTTCCTTTATTTTATAACTAGTGATATTTAAATTAAGCTACATTACCATTGTAATTATTTTATATATGTTTATCTTATCTCTTTATAAATATTAGTCAAGTTTCCATCAGATTTTCTGCATGTAAATATTTCTAGCAGTTTCCAACCCACCTTGACATAATCCACAGCTGGTTTGACGTAGCTAGCGACATCTGTTTCGATGTCCAAGTATTTTTTCAGTACGTAGTTGGTGAGCAGGGTGATTGATTCCTCCGGTCGTTTTATATTAAAGTGGGTGCTGGACGGCAGACCTTGGCCGTCGAGAAAACTGTTTACGATGTACTGGGTCGATACCATGTACCTGAAAAGAGGATAGATTTCCGTTAGGACGAACCAAAATGCTAATTATTAGGATAATTTTAAACACGCTAGCAGTTTCTAAATTATGCAACTACATGTCTGATGTTTACGTTATGATAACTGGACAGTTGATAAACCCAATATTTAGGTGCTTACACTTTCTTATCAGATAAAGTACTAACCCTACTAATTCATACAATAATACCAGAACAAGTGCCTTTTCGCTCTTTCATCCTACCATGCCTGTCTAAGGTGCCCCGACTACTTCTGTGGGATCTATATTATAAATGATCCAGTGATCATACTATACAATTCAATATACGTCTTTAGGCACACGACTACAGTATTGAAAGGAAAAGAACATACCATAAAGGCACTTAAGACAGCATTAGCGCTTAAGTAGCGATTTGACCCAGTCAACTTTTGGGCAGGGACCAGAGCAGGTAAGTACAATACAATCAATAACTAAAGTAGAGGATATTTATATTTATACTTTACGAAAAATACAGTTAAACGTGATTAGACCTGTTCTATATTAAATTTACGAGAGGATGTTTGTGCTGCTTTCACATCAAAACGGATTTACGAATGCATGTTTTTTTGTATGGAGTTAATCGAAAGGCGCGTGAGTGTGATAGGGACTTTTTTCATTAAAAAAATCTGATTTCCAAGGGAAAATACGTTTCAATCAAATGAACCTGTGAATCATCTATTTTCAATAGAATAACATTAAACACAAATTGTTTACAAATTGTCAGTTTCAATTATTTAAAACTCAATAACGCGAGTGATAAGCACTCTGCGACTCACTCCCACAATATTTAATGCGCTTCAAGGGAACAGTTAGATTTCGTTAAACAAAAAAATATCACAAACCCTCGAATTCGCATAGCTTTCCGAGAATATTTGACATTTTTTCGTGAAAGACACAAATAAAAGATATGTCGAATATTGTCGAACCTCGACTTTCCTAACGACACTTAAGTGTGAAAGACGTGTCTTTTCAAATCAAATTGATCGAAATTGATGCGTCGACACAATGGAATCTGTGAAACCCAGTGTGGACTTCGAAAGGAATAAATAGACAATATATTTGGCATGGTCACTTTTTTCTTCTTCCCAGATGTGATGGCTTCGATTCCTGATACCAGAATGATGTGTATCAGATCTGTTCTGTCTGGATGCTCGGGTCTGTCTTTGTATTTGTCTATAGCACATTTGCGTATCGGACACTGAATGAAATGGTGGCAAAAAAGACATCTGCTTTGGAAATTGATCTTAATAGAAAGCTATAAAATGTTTAAAGCATCTATTTACGGCTTCTAAGTTACAAATTACATTGTTTTTAAGTTCTTCTCCATACATAAACTTCATACATTAACAAAGGCTTTGCTAAATGTCCTAACTTCTAACAACGGCGGCTCAAAATGAATTTAAGAACATTTCAAATAATTCCAATACAACGTTAGGGCATGTATAAAGTAATTTAAAGTTCGTAAGTAGTTAAACTAAGGACATCTATCTGAAACACAACCGATTTGTCACTGAAGCTACTCGTAATCTCACCCTGGTAATGATATTTATTGTCTCCATATATGTTACAGCACATAGTATGTTATATTTTCATATGCATATCAAAATCTCTTTCGTGCGTTGTCTGACTGAAAATATGAGTAATTTTTGTCATAAAAATTATCCTACAAGCGCCAATATGTTTATGGGTCTGTCAGAATCATCAAGACTCCTTTATAGATTTTGAAGACTATTTCTATTTTATTATTATTATCTATGAGACCAAAAGAATGTTATCACAAACCTTTGATATACTTCAGGTTTCGCGACGTGAACTACCATATCTGTCAAATACTTAGCAGCGGCTTTGATCCAGTGACGTCTGAAGGAATGGTTCTCGAAGTTCGTCATCATAAGATCGAAGCTGATGGTCCCGTCGGGTCCCGTGAACGCTTTCATCGCGCGCTTCAATCCCGACTTCTCCCACACCGTTTTACCCAGCTCCGAGTTGATGAACAGGTCCCAATAGAGATGGATCTTCTCCAAAAACGGCGGTAGGAAACCGGCGTGGTCTTTGTGGTCGTCCGTTCGTTTCTGGACCTCGTTGTCGGAAAATGCACTCAGAGTGCTCATTATCATCGGCAGAAATCCAGCTGTATTTTTGTTTCCGAGCATCCCTGAAGCTAATCCTAGAATGCTGTCCAAGTTCATATCATTTTCTTTATTCTGTCGCTTTGGTCGACTTGGTTTCGGCTGATCGTTGGAAGCCATTTGTTGAGCGAACATGGATACCATTGACCCGACGATAGCTGGGTCCATTTTTCCATCTTGCCCGCCCAACAAGCTCCCCAGACCTGTGAAATACCATTACATCTTATGTCTCCTTTTCTATTAACATTAGTGCGTGTGCATTTGACTGGCAAGTTCTTGCTCAGTAAAAATTTAATAAGTCTGGCTTACCTGACAATATATCTCCAGCATTATTACCATTAGCGCTGTCCTGTCCGAATAGGGAACCGAGATTTTTTGCATTATCCCCTTGCATTAACGAGCCCACGATATTCCCGATTGCTGCTAAGCCGTTCAAGTTGTTTCCACCGTCGCCCATGTTTTGTAGGAAGGAGGATGCCAGGTGTAGCAGAGGATTGTCATCGTCACTTCGACTACCAAGTATTGGGAGCGCCAGTAACTGGCATAACACTACGAGGAGCGTACTGAGGCGTGCCATGGTTCCTGAAATAAAGATAACAGCAGAATCAGTGAAGCAGCTATACCCTATTGGTTTGAAATTCAGCCTTCCATTTCGAGGGTTCTGGGTGCAAATCTTGGCATGCATTTCGAACTTGTTGTGTGCATTTTATAACTTAAAATATAAATGTTACTTGGTATAGCGGTTAAGGAAAATATCGTGAGGAAACCTGTACAGTTTAAATATGTTATATAGTCTATAATGTTTTCTGAGGTGGGTGAAGTCTGCTAATCTGCACTTGGCCAGTGTGGTAGATTATAGCCTAAGCTTCACTGTGCCGACACCTGTGTCCAGTAGTATCAATAAATGCGTCAATAAAAGGATTCAGTACAATTCGGAATGCATTAAATAACTCAGATTTAAATTCTTCTAGACTGGTTTACTTTATCAGACTAGACTGGTTTACTTTACCAAACTCGATACAAAATGACAAATGCAGTTGAATGGTTTGGAAAACAACGGATTCATTACACAGCGGAAGGAAAGCGACCCTACATTAGAGATGTATCTCATTACAGTGTGTAACGAACCTTACAATTGTTACTGCGATCCATTTTGAGCTTAATACTCGCACGCATATAAATCATTTTCCAATAACGGGTGTTGACTCTATTTTCTCAAATCGAAATGGAAGATGGTTTTGAGAAAGCCGTAACCAGCTATTAAAGATGTGATTGTTAACACAGATAGTATCTTACGAGTATGCTCATTGTTTTAGTAAACGCAATTCCTAGCCTCTGCTGTAACGGTTGGAGACTAACTGTTATACCGGAAGACGTGGGCTTGATTCCCACTACGCACAATTGTTTTGTAGTGGCAGTAATAAAAATATGTATTTAGTTATTATAAAATGTAAATAAAACATATTATGCATGTTCATTAACTGTCCAGTTACCATAACACAGGCATTTAATTAACTCATTTGGAAATAGTGTTTGGAATCGTCGCAACTATTATTAGTATTTCTAGAATATGTATAAATCCACTTCTTCTATGGATAGCGAAATAGGAGCAAATGAGTATGGTAACAATCTTTTAGGTATATGATAACAATTGAACACTTTTTCAAAACTGAATACTTTGCCCCAAATACTAATATCAGCCTTACTTGACCAACATCACCATTTTCTTGTTTTACTTTTCAGAGGATATTTTTTAGTACACTTAGTTTTCGGTTTTTGAACGTACGTACGATATACAGGATGGTTTTTATCCAGCTAATTGTCATTGTTCACATATCTTGACATTATACAGCATGATGTTTTTCATCAACTTCAACTGCCACTATTTACCGTTATCGGCTCGCCAGAATTCAGATTTCGCGTGATTGTTACATTATTATGAATAAAACATCGGTAAGATCGCGCCGGTCCACTGCGCGTTCAGTATCGCGTATTAAAAGCGAAATCTCTTATTTTTCGCACTTTTCTCTTGGACATAACATACCGGGGAATTTAATACTGCTTAAACTACACCTTACTATATGTTATATAGTTCTGTTTCTTTGCACAAGAATAGTATGCGTATGTAGGTACGTATGTAGGTAAAAACTACGTTGATAATAAATGTACTGATACAAAAAAATTCTTTTCGTATATTCAAAGAAACCTTTTCACATACGGTGTCACGCACAGACGGTATGTGTGGCGTATTTTTGTGTATCCCTTTGGGATTTGGGAAGAGACAGTTGCCCAGCAGTGGGAATTAGTATTGCAGTAATTATAAAACTTAAAAGAATCGTTTACATTACAAACGCTTCACAGAACCTTTCATGAATTTCAGTGGCATGTTTTTTTACGACTGCCATTATTTTTCAAGCAAATCGTTTTACGATCATTGCGACGAAATACGTGCGAATATGCACAATACTCGTAAATACATTACATTTGAAAATCTAGGTTACTCTACGTTACAATAATAATAAGGATTTTATATATCTACACTGGCAACACCGCAGCTAGTATGAAAATATAGACACAAGTAATTATCAGTGCATTCGCCAATATATAATGTTCCATACACATCAACTGGATTTGCGGTGGTGGTTACAGTTAGGTCGCGTACTCGCTTTTAGCCTATGTACTGTCAAATGAACTTCCGTTTAGGTGCGCTACGCCCTGAGGCTTGTAACACGGCGCAAAACTAATTCTCCATCAAAGCCTCGCATTGGCGATTGAGATATTACATATCCTATACTAACTGCTATAATTAGTTTTTTTTTATTGATGGCACAGACTGTCGTTAAGCGACCATACCGTCTAGTAAATCCACAGACAAAAAATATGTAAACAATCGTACAACCCAGAAAAATATCTTTAGAAAAAACACAAGAGAGGTGTCAAGGGACACTCGGATGGAACGAAGTTCCTTTCAATATTAGTGAAGGAATTGTAATAAAATGTTATTTCTTTTAATTGGCAACACTAGTGTGTCGGACAATTTCCGTCTGATTTTTTTCCGTCTAGCCTCCGCAACGCGCGATAAGGAACTTCGTTCCAGAAAACAAAAAAGGAAGTATCACCTCTTTAATGTTAAAAAAGATATTCATAAAAATCTTAATCGTTAAATGCTAAGCTGATTGATTAAGCTTAGCAATATTTTTATCGAATGTACTAAGTAATGTGGCGATACGCTGAACGATTTTCATTAAAATTTTATGCGATTCCGAAAAAAATATGGTTATTAATGGTTATTACGTTCGTTAAAGCGTTCCTCAGAAGACGGCAGCAAATATGCTAATTGTTTTCGAGATAACGCTAAAGATATTTATAATGGATTTTTTTTTATGTTCGCGTATAAGAGAAAGCGATGATCCAATGGCGAGCTAGCGGCCACTTAGTTCTGTTGACCACTGATGAGCCCATAATAATTAGTCATTAGGTTTTCTTGATGTAACATAATTTCATTACTAACGAAAATTTATTAGCGTTTATTGCTAGTAAAATTAGTTAGTACGAGTATATATTCGTTGTAATTATTATGCAATATCGTCACGAAAAAATCTTTTTCTTTTCTTCTTTCATATCCCTCCACTGACTGTACAGACGGTGTGTCACTAAGTGACTGTAAATAAAACTTATTATGTTTGCTACAGGTCATAAAAATTACGAGTGAAGTCTGCCAATATCCTTTAAGCTGCGTTATTAGACATTAAAAACCACACATGGAAGTAAAAATACACTAACAAAATCATCGAACGCTAGTGTGTACTAGCCCCGATACAGCGGTAGTTTTGTGACGTCACTATCAAGTCCGTACGTTGACCCCGCACCTGTTCTACTCCTTGGCTAGGAGTTATAATATTTTTATGGAGTACATTGCGTAATAAATTTGTTAATTAAAATGTTTGTTCTGCAAAAGCATAAAGATCGGAATATAACAGATGTATGTACATATATGTATGTATACATATATAGTACATTGTGGATTGCTGTGATTTTTTGATTTTAACCCAGGACAAATATTAGTCGTTAAAAATATTTTTTTTTGTCTTTATATATAAAGTTGAATAAGTGGGTATTTGGAAATTTTTATCTAGTGGAATCAGATGATTGTGCTATGTGCAGTTGCCCCAAGCTATTATTATTATTTAGTAAACTTGACCATAGATTATCACGTGTGTATTATGATTACACAAAAAATCAAATGTGTACATAGGTTCATCTCTTTCTAACAGTCTTTTTTAATCTGATTATTGCCTCGAAAGTCATGTCGAAAATATTTCGGGTTTGGCACAATGATAACCAAAAAGTGGTTTCCAAATTCAAACTTACGAAGCAGGTAGATACCTAAGTATACCTGAATGAGAACGAAAGTGAATTACGTTAAAATTCCGTTTAAAAACTGACTCATTGCGAACGAATTTGTATTTGGAACAGGTTCTGTTCATAAGCGAAAAATATTTCTTATCGTAAATGGCTAAAAAAAAAATTAGCATTTCTCGTTATTGCTTATCTGTTTCAAATAAAAGTGGTTAAAATAATAAAATGAATTCTATAGCAAAGAACATTTTTTTAACAATTCTATTGTCTATGGTCTGATTAGTTATCACACAGTTTACTAGTAAGCATTGACAGTTTCCCTTGTCTATGGTTCTTTAGTGCAGGCACCATAGCTTCAGCTGTTTCTAGCTTTAGCTTATAACCTTGAGCATTTTGGTAGCCAAGTACAATAGTACAATAGCCAATAGTACATTACAAAGTATAAAAGCCTTGCAATTATACCATATTCTTATATTTTGAAAGCATACAATTACGTAGTATGTTTGTGTACTTCAAACTAAAAACGATATTGTTTTAGCAGAATATCGCAAAAGTTACAACTAATTGAGTCTCAATAAACGAAAGATTGAGAACCCGTGCTCTAATCAGCAAATAAGAAGCTAATCAGTTAGCATAAAAAATTGATTATCCGTCAATTTTTCAACATTGATCTTATTATTCATTCAATCACGTGTGTTTCTATAACAATGCACGAGTTTTATAAACAATTAGCTTCGCGGAGCGTAAATTAAAACCGAGAGAATTTATTCAAACGTTAATTATAACATAGCCTTAGTATTTCTGCAATTACCAAGAGAGTCGGAGAAAAATATGTCACGTCATCATAGTAAAATGTCTTATTCCAAATTCGATAATTAAATGCCTTTAATATAGTAACAGGGTAACTGATAAACAGATATTAATACGTGCTATATAATAGTTATGTAGTTATTATTACGCCGAAATACAGAATATTTTATGCTCATTACACGAATGAGTGCTCAGGGTGGGAATCGAATCCAGAACATCGGGTTTAGTATTAGATACTCTAACCACTGGATCAAGCCTTTGATGTTTATTATATGTTGCTTTAACAGTCCTTAAGGAACCAAAGTTTTGTCTTAAGGAACCAAAAAAGGCGAATATGTTTTATATAAAACGTAATATATAAAATTAATAATTTTTATAGTGTGTACAATCCCGTTGACATTGTGGTTAGTGAACATAGATCTGACGGTTGCGAGTTCGATTTCAATCCAAGACAAGATTGTGTGACAACACAAGTTATAATTTTGAGTATACGTATAGGTATAGTTATATGTACAAGCATGTACTTAGACATATATACAAGTAGTTTATTAGCTGTCTGATTACCCTATAACTGGCTCTGTCTGAATAGGGATCTGTAAAGCAAACCTTTAAAGAAACTGATAAATAAAAAGGGAAACAGGTATTAAACCACGAATTCGATATTAACTTTCAAATTGGTTTTTAACTGATTTTAATTATTTATAAGATGACGTGTGCTGTATAACGAAATATGGACTGATATAGAAAAAAAAAACAGAAATTTGAATTTGGAATATGAAATATCATAGACAAAATACAACACACGCGCTATAACGGTAAAAGAAGGTATCGTCAGGACATTACAGCAATGGAATTCTGTATGAGATTTGCAATGGAGATTGAGGGAGGAGATATGGTTCTTCTGATGGATGAGACCTTAATGCAGCGTTGTGTATTCTCGTGCGTATGCCGTAATGGTGATGAAATGATCGTGACGAGACAAATTATGAAGGGAGGAACGGGGTTTTAGGTGGATCGAGTCCAGTACCCTTTAACCTAACCCTTTGTTGTCTTGTGACTGATCGGTATCCATGGTGAACTTCCTCACACCTATAAAGAATATTACGGAGAATTTATTATCTGTGACATTTTTCAAAAACATTTTTTCATCACCGTTAAGTGTGTAATAACTAACACCTATGTAACGTTGCACAGAAATTGGGTCATGCCGGGATTTGAACTCCACACCCGCAAAGTGGATGGCTGAAATCAAAACCACTGCTGCGTTGTCAATGGTTATAGTCCTCATCATCATCTTTATAGAAATGTACGTTTAAAAGTCATTGAACTGAAGATAATAAAACATATAATATAAAATTATTTATTATCATTTGTATCATCAACTTATTTATCTACTGTATTTAAACATGTGTTAATAGTATAAAATCTTATTTCTATTTAAATAGCACTATTATATAATTTATTTCTGAATTTATTACGTGCAGTTGACATGGTAATATTTTAAATAGGATTTTTAAAATTATTAAATAAATTTTTATTTAACTTACCCACAAACGCTCCGGTTGAACTATTTCAACTATAATGTCGCTATTATTACTAACTGTAGACCCACTGAGAAATTATTCACACAAAAACAATAGCCGTATCTTATTAATTAGTCTTGTAATTTTTATCTATTCTTACACTTTATCGCGTACCACGATAATTATAAACTGCCACTAATTATTTTTTACACCGGTAAATGCTGAAAGACCACGTATCCATAATACTGACGTATCAGTGTTGCAATACATAAAAAATATACAATATTAAAAAAAAGTGACACTGGCAATAAAAGAAAATATTTTCAAATAACGTTCGAAAACTGAATATCGCGCTCTCCGCTCCCGCTCACGAGCAACGTCGGCACGGTTTGGAAATATATTTTAATCTACACTGAGTCACGTATGTTGTCTCTGTCTGTCGCATAGCGCTTTCTTCGTCGTGAAGGTATGGAAATACGGGTGCATCTGTCCTTGACTCTGAACTCTTAGCTCGTACAAGAAACGAAAAGTACCGTATGCATTCCCCTTCCCGTTCATTTGTCGTGTTGGTCGAGGAGTACTGTTATATTAGAAAGAGAGGTGTATATAATTACTAGTTAGGTGTGAAAACTGACTGTCAATGACCGAAGGCTTGAAGGATCAAAATAAGAAAACATTGACGGTTTTTACTGTTATAAAACACAGTCCTTTGACCTCGATTTCGTTTTTGGGTGAAATCAATAATATTATTCTGTTTCGATTGGTGTCCAAACGATTTGTTGCTTAAAAATGTGTTGTGTTAAAATGTTTGCGAATTGTTTAGCTGTGTTTGTTGTTGAAGATAGTAATGAAAATAGCATAGTTGACAGTTCTTTTAAACGTGCAGTGTAAGCGTGGATAATACCGTTGTTTTGTTTGGATGAGCGCGCGATTCATAAATCCTAAATCATATTATGAATCACGTTACGTAAATTTCGAATTGGAGAATCGTTCTTTATTTGAATTTGGGTTATTTTTCTTTATATAATTCATTATTATTGCCAGTTCTATGACGTGGAAATCACTGAACTAGCCTGGAAAATTAAACAATTATATAATACAAGATTCAAATTCAAATTCAAATTAAAATTGTTTTATTTATTATAAGGTACATACATACACTTAATACTTAATGAGAGTCATGTTTCAAGTTGTTAAGCAAGTTAAGTGTCAAGCAATAATGTTGCAAGTCGTGATTCAGATATTACCTATACACATATTTTTAATACAGCTAGAACGAACAAGTTTGTTCATCATACAAATATTGGTACTGGCGGGAATCGAACCCACGATCTCTGGTTTGGTAGTCAGGGTCCCCCTAACCACAAGACCAAGAGGCCGGTAATAAGTACGTTTGGCTTTTATTAAAAATACAACACATACATACGTGCAGATCATTTTATAACAAAATATGAAAATTTAATACAAAATAACATTGTTATCGCGCAGTTAATAGAAGGAGAAATTCAAATCTTATTTACCTTAAGGGTGTTTCACACGGCGAGCGACCGCTCGTCGTCGTCGTCGGCGTTAGCTCGTCGCGGAGGGCCCGCGCATATGCGTGGGCGACGCCGGCCGGGTCGCGGACGTGTGCGAACAGTGCTCCCGTGGCCCGGCCGTCAGGCGTGTGCAGACACACCGATGGGTTTTAGTGGGTAGTCTGGTCGTATTCGGCCAGGA
>DWQT01003760.1:0-12058 GCA_018244895.1 Myscelus amystis hages | reverse complement strand
TAATTTTATTCATCAACAAGTACGATGAGGTCTCATTGCAAGATCTTCTTTTGCAATTTCCCAAAAATCGTCTTTTTGAGTTAAGTCAGTATTCCAATAAGCATGCGATAATATGTAGATTTATTCAGTAACAGAAGATACATTAGAAAATATTGTATATTTTTTTCATTTATATTCTAATAACATTTGTGTAACAAATTTGTGTTTTTTAATTTCGACATATTACATTACTAAAATTAATAATAACTTCCATATTTATTTTTATTAATACATTCGAACCCACTGCGGTGTAACCTGAAGTAAAAGCATTTCCTGTGTACCTACTTCAAATTCATTAATTTTTTTCAACATAACGTTATATAACAAACAATGGAAGACAAAATGACATAGTTCCCTGTGAAAGCTTTCAATAGTCTTACGTGTTCTATATTCTAATTAGGAGCTCTCGGTTTAAAACAAGTAGATAACAACACGTTGTCTTTAAGATTTGTAGATAAGTTCTTAAACTGACTGTACATTGGACGCAATAAAAATATTGCCTTAACTATAATATAAGACACGATTAAAGTGTGCAATACCGTTACTGGTATGTTCCCATGTCCCCATCCCATCCCACTGATGTAAAGGTACGGTTTGGTTATGCAAGCTCTACCTGTAATCATGCACACGTCTTGCACCCGCGCACTAACTACGTAAATCAGTAACCCTGCTATATTCGCCAGTCCCTTCGACCCGCCGCTCTCACGATGTGCTTAGAAAACGCTCACGCTATTTCCTTTACAATACCGTCATTGAATTTTAGTACCAGTACGTTTGAGTCGAATGAAGTTTGATTTCACGCAAATGCAGAATTGTAATTTTGTACATATATGGTGGTTCCTTCCGGCCGATCGTTAACTGGATTCTAGGCCTTGTAAATGTTCGTGCTCAGCATTTAATTAGTTAATTAATTTTCTTTGTATACCGTAATAGTTTTTTTTAAATAAATGCTTATCTACAAAAACTATAGTTAATTTTTCTCAATATTGCTTAAGAATGACAAATAAATCATTAGTTGACTAAAATACACTCAAACTGCAAATTAACAAATGTGCTTCTAAATTAGCCGAAAATAAATCAACTAATCACTTATGGAAAACGCCATATTGCCGAATCCAACTTTAAATCGTTTATTTTTTCATAACGTACAACGTATATGTAGTTAATGAACATTAAAGTTATACTAATACAAATTACTGGGTCCATCAGCCCATTTACGAGATGGTGCGAGAGAAAAAAGCCGGAGGAAAAAACTCTCGGGTATGTTTAAAAAAAACCATTTGACCGATCTCACGGCCGCTCCAGGAGGAATACTGACCGGTATGTGTATACTGACTATTAATATTATTAATGCTAATACGCGCTAGCTCTACGGAATATATGTTGGCCGCCGTTTGATAGCACCAGTTCTGTGGAATACAAGTTACAAGTATCTCAGTACGCGAGATATGTCGCTACTTCGGACTGAAACGCGATACAGGGGCGTGCTGTAAAGTGGTATCCCGTTTTAATTAAATATCATTTCGAATGCTCAAAGGTTTTACGTTTGTTTAGAATGTCGTTTGAATTTTGTTTTAATTCACTGCCGAGGCAGAGTCGTGAGCTAGAACTATACTTAGCGGGTAACGCTAGAAGTTATGAGGGCTTAATAATAGACTTAATATTAGACTGAACGGTGGGTACATTTGTGACGCTGCCTGCTGAGTGGGTGGTTGTGGTTTCGATTTCCACTCGAGACAATTTTTTTGTGATGATCCTAAATGTTTGATTTGTCGCGTTCTAAAATTATTTGTTCACAAAAGTTCAAATTTAGAATTTTATCCGTGTTTTTATTCTTTTAACCTAGAATTTAATCTGACGGGCAGTTTGTAATTCGAAGAGAATAAAAATAAATATTATATGCTTAGAGACAGTGCATTTAGATAGCGTCCAGTGCGTTCAGTATCTCGCCAGCTCTGTTAGGTTCGTACAGACTTCTCGAGTGCAGATATCGCGTGTGTGCCTCGCGGGCCGCTCTCGTAATGTTTTGTGGCGCCGAGTCAGTGTGTGCATTGGAGCCATTGTTCGATGTAATCTCAAAGAGTTTTACCAAACGCTTTGTTAGTATACACCCACATACATTCATGTGGACTTATATTTACAATACCATTTTGTCGTGTATTAATTCCAAAATGTATGGATGTGAGATGACAGATCAATGAGGTTTTAATGTCGTTTGTGGTAGCTTAAAAAGGCAAAGATAAAAAAATAATAATAGAATGTCTCAACAACGAGTCTTATAAGGTATTTAATTTTAAAAGCTACTATTATAGTTTTAAAAAGTACGTATTCATAAGAATAGGTATACAATTATTTCCCTCTTTTGTTGAATGCTGTTGATCTCATTTCGTCGCGGGCCATCACATCTGGCGCCCGCAGCTGCAGATAACATCCGAATTATAAAGAGAACAAAACAATTCAGGGAACTGTGGAAAATTGCGCAAAAACCATGAACGGTAACTAATTCCTATGGCCATTTTTTTAGCTCTACCATAATAATGTGTTAATTCATTTTATGGCATACGTATTTTATGTATGTATATAATATGTATATTCCGATAATTCGCTTAAGTGTTGATTTTTATTTTAAGAAAGACAATCAAAACCATAATTAAATATTATTTCAAATAAATGTAGTAAAATTTCCGGGAGAACAACATACTGATACCATTCATTATTAAGCTACAGAACTCTTAATAATAAAATACACAGTTTTTGAATTAATTACAAAACATATTGTCTCGCCGACTAATATAATAATATTGGCCCAGGTGCTTCAGGCGACGGCGGCGGAAACGCGTTGAGGTCTTTTGTTCCGCGGTTTATTGTGCGTGACTCCGACCGCGCGCCGCCGCCGCCGCGCAGCGACCGCTGTTTTAATACTTAATTATTTTATATAATACTAAAATCATTAAAAACCAGTTCGGGGAGAATTTTTATTAATTCTCATGTTTCAAATTCCGGCGTAAACGTAACAATCTAGTGTTTGTACCATTCGCATATTACAGAACAATTAAAATACTCAACTCAAATTAAAATATTTATTTAGAAAGATCTTCCTTTGCTTTCTGCAGGCTATAATTTTGTCCTATACTTGAATCATAATTCGTACTGATCCAGTATAAGTTGAGGAAGTTAAGTAAAGTCGATAACGACTGTGGCAAACCGACCTCTTTGTTGTTTTTTATATATTATTTATTTTTCTTAATTCTAAAAGAACACTGTTTGAATTGATGTCATTTGATAATATAAATATCTTGTCAAAGGGTAAAGCATGGGCTGTTTGTGTGCAATTGGCAATTTAGGCATTATATTTAATATACGTTTTCCTGGCTACTGATCGCAAATCTATTTTTAATCCTCGTATCCCTCGCCGTCTTCAACATACACTCAATAAATATATTCAGAATTTAGGATTGACTTTTCTTGTAAGTACAGCAAATAGTTAAAAGCATGAGTATACATGAGATATACATTATAAATAGTATACAAATTACCTAATAACTGCTACTTACATTCTTTCCATAAATATTAATGTAACCTTTGTAATAAGTATTAGAATTTGCGTTAATAAAATTAATATTTACTTCTTGAAATTCAATGCCTCATATTCTGCCTATTTTTATGCTAAGATGCATAGTGCATAATTTTATTTTATAGGTAATTCTATACGAAGGGTTTCTTTTCAAGACTAAAAGTATAAGTTGCATATATTTATGCATGTAAATGTGACATTTATTAGTGTAGAATTTTATTTTAATATATCGCATTTTCACAAAGCTTTTGTAATACAATGTCGTAGAAACATAAATAATATAAAATGAAATTAAATAATACTCTCTCTCGTCTCAGAATTTGTATATTTATCTTTTACCAGTAAAGCAATATATTTTGACATTGAAATGTATTGGAATAAACCTAAAAATGTAGGAGGCATATTTAGTCCGGCGTAACTTGGAATGGATAAACGAAGTTCGAAAAAAGTCGTGGTTAGCCGAGACTGCCTGTAAATAAACTCTAGGCACTGGGATTGAAATTGATTTATTAAGATACACTGTTTTTCTACTACGACTTGTATTGTTACAAAGACAGTTTTAAAAAATTCGCCTCATATACACACACAGAATAACAGAGCATGTTGGATATTTTGATGAAAATCTTTACGGTATTACTTTACGGTAACTGAAGATACCATCAGTTGTCACATCTAACAGTAAAAACATGTCGTCTAAACCTATGATGACATTGAAATAATTTAGAGTCCTCTATATATTTAGTGAAGAATTTACATTTTCTTCTTCAATAAGAGAAACAATTGAGCAGGCAGCACTCATTTATAGGATATTATATCAAAATACTTTTGGGGAATGTTAGTGTGAATTAATAAAATAAGTACCTCAATATTGTTAATAACAATTAGTTAGTCCTTGAATACAAATGACAGAATATAGATTTTCTGTAAGTATCGAGTACATTTAATATTATCATCTCGTACTCATGTGTTTTTGTAATATAAGGCTCGTTTGCCAACTATGTGAAACTTTTCCTAACCCACACAAATGTGTCGGTGATTTATGTCTAAAGTGGGTCAGTACTCGTATGTACGAGTTGTGAGAGAAATAGCAATTTCCATTGAGTTTAATATTATAATAGCTATCAATAAGGATTACAGCCGTAACTTTCTTGGAATCGAAACAAATGATGTAACGATGAAACGTGGAAAATTTCTACTTGAATTGTGCCAAAATATGTAATAAAAAAGGAAAAAAAAATATACAAGGCTCTATTAAATATTTACAATTTAGTGGCGAAATGCTACGTTCCGTTAAATTATAGACAAAACAACGGTGAGTGATAATAAAAATAAAAGTGAAATGAGTATACGTTGATTTTACTTTAAACGACCCAACAACGGATTTTGAGTGTTAACTCTAAGACAGTTATATCCAATCAAAAAATAGGACTTACAATGAGACTATTGCATACTACCTTTGAAATTGTTAATTTATATTTTAGATTTCGTAGCTCGCCACAAACCTGCCACAACATGAGCACTACGTCCTAGATTGCGATAATGGATAGACAATGTTAATCTCTGGATTATAGGACTAATAGTACCTTCAGACAGGTCATTTGACATAGTTCTCGGTAATTAAGAGACGAACAATTACTGAGCATCAATAACTTAGGATTCAATCCCTGCCTCTTGGAGATTATTACTTAGGTATCTCTTGAGACCGATTTCTGATGTTACCTGCCCAGTGAAGATCCCTTCTAGCATATTTTATATATGAACGTGATTTCAATTGAAATAAGCTGTAAGATATTTAAAAACGCTTAGCTGATTATGTGCCTATTTAAAAGTAACCCGTTATAATTTGCATTTCAGAATAACATTTTTCATCTTCTTGGGCAAAATTTAAGCCACAGGTATCATTAGACCCACTTGCAAAGAAACAAATTTATGTTTATAAAAATAGCTTGATGAGGTTAGGTTAGAAATATTATCAAACGAGTGAAGCTCGGTCGCCCCGCTAGTATATATTATGTAGCATATAGTTTAGCTTAGGGATAATAGTTTTGAAAGAACATTGTCTTGACATACTGATTCATATTTATTATCTATGTGTGACTGTTCAGACGACCGCAGTTTCAGTCGATGGTCCAATTGTTGTAGCCCTAAAAACGTATTAGGTGTGAACGTGAGTCCGTTAGCTTCAGTCATCTCATCTCAATAACTATGAGTATTTATAAACTTAAATTGGAAATAGCTCGTAAAATTATTTTAGTATTTAAATGGCCTGATCGATCATTGAGAATGAGAAATAAGAAAAATTAGAAAAGATTAGAAAAAAAATATTGATCCTTTTTTTTACTTAATAGTGATTTAATTAATACATTTATACAACCAATTTTACTACTTTATTTATCTTTTAATCAATACCGAAACCAAGATATAGATAGGTAAATGTATAGACGCATGAAAAAACGTCTAACTTAAGCACTACTTCACTATTTCGTACGCTACGGCTTCCACCCTTCTGTATTTACTCATTTCAATCATTGTTGTAGGAAGGTTGTTGTTAACTTTCGACTTTGATAGATTAGGTAGTTAATCTAAAACGGATTTGAAGAAAGAGTTGATATGTAACGCGTATGTCGTAATCCATTATGCCTTTTTAAGACCTATCGTGTTGGCTACCTTTTGTTAGCCGGTTCTAACTATCACTTCATCATGTATGGGTAAATCAAGCAACTTTCAATCTTCTAGTATCAACTAGTATTGCACTGGGTTCGGTATGGTTTACCACAACGATCGACATGCTGCTGTGTAATGGTCGTCCTTTGCTTTGTGAACTAATTTAGTTATTTTGAATCAATAATAATTACGTACCTACTAAAAGCTGCGTTTAAATAAAATATCGATATAAAAAGAGGTACTCATTGTTTGGTCCTGAACTTGTACTACGTATTTTAAGGCTCACAAACAATGTCTGTCAGAAACACTGAAGTGCTTTCTTATTATTTGCCCGTTTTATACGTTCTCGTATAAAATGGACACGTTCAAGGACAGTAACAAGTTGTTATGTACTCTAGTTTTTTTTTAATTAAAGTTCAGATATGTAAATACAACAACGTATAAAAAAATTCTATAAATACAAAACCTAACTTTTTAGAATCCATGTGAGGAAAAATAATAGACTGACAATACTTCCACGGTACCACCGTGCGGTCGTTGTACAAAAGGTGTGCAAAAGGTAAACATGATAATTAAACCATGTGACACTAAATTGGCACGTATTCAACTGATGAAAAGAATTGCGATGATGAAAATATGGATATAATAAATAAAGATATTGCCACGTAGCCATCGGATCTTACTTCGGACAAACATTCAACTTTGTAATGCTTGTATGGTAAATCCTAATTTGATTTTTACGGACTAATTGAAGTATAAAAAATATTTATTCCGTAACAATATACCTACTATTACATAAAAAAACTATAACTGTCACGTTGTTTAGAGTTCCGTGTCGTTATTAGGAATGGTAGCTTGGTCATCTATTGTCTTATAGATTTCCACGTATTTTGTCTTGCTTAAATATGGTTAACATGTCTTTCAAACGAATCCCTGGTGTTCTATGTTGAACATGTTTGAAACATCGGCTAAATTTAGTGTATTCCTCGTAAGCTTACCAGTTTCCAAAAAACCAAGGTAATGCTGTTTTTTCGTCATTATTTTTGACTCACATAGTAATGTGATCCAACAATGATTCCGATTAATATCATTGATCGAGATTGACTATTGACAATTAGGTTGAATTAAAAAATATATAATGAAAGTTACAATAGCCACACTCGATTAAAATGTAAAGGGTCAAATCGAAAACACAATTTTGATTCCAATATTTTTGAAGTGTTCGTGATGTTTTCGACTCACTGTAACACAATCATACTGTAGTACTTAACCCCACAGTTTCTTTAAGAACGAATATTTGAACGAAAAGCTCGATAATGAGGGACGCACTGAAGGACGAGTTGCGGTCTTTAAAAGCATTTTACTCGTTAAGAATTTTGTGTAAATAGCAGAATTCGGGTCTTGTAATCAAATTTAGTAAAATTTTACGTCGCTACTAAAACGGCGTAAAGGCAAATATTTAAGGAACCACCCATCAGCCTTTTAAGTATCTAATTGACGCTCTCTACTAGTTCTTGGGTAAATCTGGGTCCACGGGGGTCCCGTTTTTCTTTTCAGGTCATTGGAGCACCTGGTAAGAGGGTGTTCTCCTGATCTCCTTTACTGCTTATCTGTTTACGTCCTTCAAAGGCTGTAGTCTGCCCATTGACGTGGAAGTTAATATCAGTGACAACGGTTTTTATGACATAGCATTGTGGCGTAGATGTACACCCAGTATAATTCTTTCAAACTGAATTTACAGCATCTCACTATTCTATACTTGGTCGTAATCGAAATTGATTGCGGCGTCTATAATACGCTTGAGAGTCTATTCTGTCTAGTCGGGATAGTGAGTTATTTAATACATTACTTAAGTTTAAGAGTAAATATTTAATTAGACAATTATACCATTTCAAGTGCGTTGCCAGCAACTTAAAAGTGCTTTTGTGTATCAATTTATATATTTGTATGGTTGTGATATTATGTACGTTCCATCGCGTCGATTCTATTGTGTCTGATTCAAATATACAGTTACATATACAAAGGACATATTCCTCTTTAAGTTTAATATGTATTTAATGGCACGGAAGATCAATAACTTTACCCCATCTTTTAGAAAACGTTCGGTTCAAAAGTTATGCAATTTATGTTCATAGAGTAATTATCACGTTAAAAGTTTTACTGAACTGCGAAATAAGTAGAAATTATTGCCATCGAATTAAGTTAAATGTATGTAAATTAAGTAGAAAGTTATTTTCAAAGTTCATTCTTTGCTTGGCGTTCCCCGAGGCAATTACTTCCAGTTTCCGCGCACAATACTCGTATAACGGAACGTATCATTTATTAAAAAGTAATTTAAAATCTACACCTGTACTTTTCAATAAAAATGATCAATCGTATAATGGTACATAATAAAAAATGACGTAGCAACTGTTTATCGCCACTCAGATAATATAGTTGTAGCTCGTCGCGACTGACGTGGCGTGGCACGTAGCTCGTTTGTAACCAGCACGCAGGACAATAACGCACGTTGAAAGAAAACTGCGCGTACAAGTATAAAAGAACAAATGTAAAAAATTTGGAGTAACTGAGAAGTTTACTTGACCTTATTCTGTTAAGCTGTTTAATTCGATTGCTCTGCTTCACTCTTCCTATATAAAGTCATATGTCATCTGTGACATAACTTACCTACTAACCAATATTGAATACATTCCTTTTACTCCACTACAATTTGTGCGTGATAAGTTTAACTTTGATATTTGAAATTCGTACGGTTGGACCGCCTATAATGATCTTGAGACGATGTATCAGTGCTCTCAGAAGTAGATGGCTACCCGTAGCGTATCCACGTCAACTTCGAAGATACTTCTAAAGGCCTAAAAATAAGAAAACTGTCCTTTTTGTCGAAGATCTTATTTTCTTCTAGGCCAATGTGTAGGAAGACTTTGTCCTAGTGGTATCAGCGGAAGATAGGATCGTAGTCAATAGCTCCCCAAAATATATTGATAGATATCATAATTGTGCCTTACTAATTTCGGAGGATGTTGAACTCGTATCGTGGGGATGGAGGACAGTTACAAATACATTGGGTATCGTAACGGCAAATTCTTTTGTTCAATTAGTCACGAAAATCTTATAACGAATTCTCATAGTTCACATTCGTGTATGAGCGGGGATGGAAGAAAATACGACCATTTTAACAAGGTCTATATATATAAAACAATATTTGTCTGGTTTATGTTAAATTGGGTTATTTTTGCTACAAAACAAGCAATTTTATTGTCGACAAGATACACAATATAATACATACTCGTAATTAGGTCTAATATCCATGTATTAAACACGCCTTGAACAGATGTGTAATTCCAGTATGTCAGTATACAATATTAATTAAAATGTCACAATCATATTGTGTGAGGATTTTTCATTTTATTTCCTGTTACTGACAAGAAAGTAATGAGTGCAGTTCCAGAGATTCGAATGTTTCAATTACGGGAAAATAGACGATAATATCATTTCATTTTTCCTTTGTTGCCTTTAGATGTGGATGATGGTGCCTTATTGAACAAATAAAAAATACGTGCATAATTTATAGTTGGTTGTAAAAGATAAATTATATTAATAATAAACTATGTATAATAATAATAATAATAAACGACATATTACTCACGGTTAATTAGTTTAAACGACGTTATACAAAAAAAATTCATTTCAAAGCCAATCCTTACAAAGCGATTATCAAATTTCAAAATTCTGAAATGCCGTACAATCTTGATATGCTGCAGTGACATCTAGTGGCAAGTAGTAAAGCGGATAGCGCGAAAACATTTTCCATTCGGTCTTTGATAAATATTTTTCATGTCCATCTAATGGCGAATTAGAGTAGAATGTTAAAGGAATAGCAGAATATGGTGGTTTACGAACACGGCCAACCTCTGAATATATTATGTATATGCGTATACATGTATTTATTTAAAATGTACATGTAACTTACTCGTATATAATTTTCATTGGTTGCTAAGAATTAAGTTGTTTGTAGAAAGAAAATGTCTGATAAGAAGATTTTTTTTGTTCCATATTTATCAAAGGGCGATTGTTACGTAGTTTTAAAACTTCTTTGTTGTAGTTTAATTAATTTGAAATTATATTTTAGAATCTATGGAACCTAATTGCCGGAGCAGTATTTTTTGATATGATATAAAACCTTTCTTACACGTATCTCAAATAAAATTATGAATCAGACTTTTATATCTGCTCTAATTTTCTAACAGTTTCATGATACTATTTAAAATATAAATAATTCCGTTCTCAGACTTTATGCTACTCCTTTTCTGAGCTACAATACTGTAATACATCAATGTGTCTAGTGGCTTAGTCAGCGTAATCCTCTTAAGCGCCTTATTATCATCTTTCATCACTGGATTGAAAATATCGACAATCTTAGCTTATTACATTAAATATAAACAAAATTATTATATGAAAAAATGTGTAAGCTTTTTTCATAATAATCTCTGTATCAATATGGAAACTGTACATCTATATACCACACCTGTGTAATAAGTAGGTACCTATAGGTTTTGGTAAATATAAGGCACAGAGGGATTACTATAAAGCACATCGAATAGGTCAGAAATATTTACGAAACAAGTAAGCCAAAGACGCGCATGACGTCACTTTGTTTTAGTATTTAAACATAAAGATAAACGCCACGACGTTTTCTCTAAGGATAGCGCTACGTAGAGTATAAAGTTATGTCGCAGTATACTGATACCATCAAATGGTTCTTTTTTAGTAATACTCGCAGAATTGTGAAAGAAAACTAGTTAGTTGTCAAATAAATCTAAAATATAAAAAAAAAACAAAATCGGTTCACTCAGTTCGAAACTATGCGGTAACAAACAAAAAAAATCAGACGAATTGAGTACCTTCTCCTTTTTTAAGTAGGTCCAAAATGTGGTATATGAATCTAGAGATACTTCAAAGATAGCGGGAAATGTTCAATCTATAGGGAAAAGGAAATTGTTTTACTCCGAATTTAACGCGCGCAAAGCCGCGGGAAAAAGCTAGTAGCTTACTCGTCATAGTAGCTCCAATCTTTAAGTTCAGTTCAATCAGTCGAAAATCTAAAAAGATTTATACAAATTTTCATCTCCTATTTTAAACCCTTAGGGGTGGAATTGATAAAAATTCTTTCTTAGTGGATGCCTACGTCACAACATCTACTTGCATGCCAAATTTCAGCCAGATCGGTTTAAAATTGACAAAGTTTCATAAAAACTTTCATCCCCTATTTTATCCGCTTGAGGGTGGAATTGATTAGTTATTTATTATCAGATGCGTACGTCATATTAGCTTTGTGCACGGAAAGCCTCAGCCCGATCGGTTTAAAATTAACAATGTTACATACTAACTTTCATCCTCTATTTAAGGCCCTTGGGGGTAGAATTTATCAAAACCCTTTCTTAGCGGACGCATATGTCATAACATCTACTGGCATGCCAAATTTCAGCCAGATCCGTCCAGTGGTTTGAGCTATGCGTTGATAGATCACCAAGTCAGTCACCTTTGAGTTTTACGAGTATATATATATATAGACTAGCTTTTACGCGCGGCTTCGCTCGCGTAAAGAAGTATCTTCTTACATAGTATAAAACAGGAACGCTTTTTTGCCCCTATGTCCGTTTGACCGCTTAAATCTTTTAAACTACGCAACGGATTTTAATGAGGTTTTTTTTTATGAATAGCGTGATTCAAGAGGAAGGTTTATATGTATGATAACATCCGGTAAATAGTGGAGAAATA